>PVKA01006342.1:0-84231 GCA_004027165.1 Ctenomys sociabilis
TTTTAGTGCTATGGTCATACACTAGGTAAATAATTATTGAATCTGTGATATAATTCAGCCACATAAATACCTGTAAATATAATATCATGTATGCACCTTGTACAATACCAAAACATTATGAAAACAGTTTGCAATGTATTATTTCATCGACTCTGTATGGTTATGGTGCTTTGAAACTGTCTGATTGACATTTGTATTTCAATAAAATAAAAATAAATGGAAAAAAAATAATAATAATGATAAATAAAAATAAATGCAATTAAAAAAAAAAAAAAAAAAAAAAAAGAAGTTAGTGGCTGTTGGTCCAAGTGCCATCCGGTGGCAAGATGGGCTTTGCTCTTGGAAGTGGAGCAGGGTGTCCTCCTCTGCGTCACCCACTGCATCTGTCTCCATGGCACTTCTGCCTCTTTTTCAGAGCAGTATGTCTGTGAAAGGTAAGTCTTTCAAGTGGAGTCAGGATATGGAGGCCACCAGGAAAATACCACTAAAGACATGTGCAAAAGAGGAGCTCCAGACCTGCTTCAGGAAGTGGCAAGAAGGGTGGGAGATGTGAGCCCAAACTGCTGGACAGGAATTTGAGGGGAACTGATGGGAATATGTCTGTAAATGTATTCATTTCTTAAAAGTTATGCATTCAACATATATTTAGATCAAATCTCTTAAGGAGATTGTGTGTGTGTGTGTGTGTGTGTGTGTGTGTGTGTGTGTATTACAAAAACTTGATAAGTCTTCCAATGGCAGGTCCTAAGCCAACTTTCCATGAAATAGAATCTCATAACAAATTGGGCATTATATATTCTGGACAATTCTTCATAAGCTTGTCTTTCTAATTAATTAAAAATAAGTATTTCACGGGTTGGAGAGATAGTTCAGCAGTTTAAGCACCTGCTTGGCATACCCAAGGACTTGAGTTTGATCTCTGGTTCTGCAATGCTGTCCTGGCCCCAAAACAGGGCATGGAGGCTCATGTTCCCAGTCTATAATTCCAGCACTGGGGAAGCTGAGACAGGAAGATTACTACATGTCCGAGCTACATAGGAAGACTCTGTACCAAATAAAGAAATAAATAAAATAATTTTTACAAGGTTATTTTTTAAATAAAAATTTATCTAAAAGTGAAACTAAAAGACAATACTCACATTTAATAGCAATTAAAAGACAAATACTCAAAACTTGTAAGTGAATGTATGTATAAATGTCCATCTATGTATCTGAGGGCATGTGTTTTATGTAAATTATCTTGATCTTATCATGTTTGGAAGAAGAAGTCCATTAGTAAAATTTTATTCCACTGCTAATTCTGTAGAAAAAAGTTGCTAACATTAATAAATTCTTAATACATAATCCTAATATTAAATGCAAAGTCCACACTTAGAAGCCAAACAGAGGAAGAGAAGGGACAATAAGGTGGAAAGCAAAGGAAAAGGGAGGGGAGAGGAAACCACAAGAGGGTAAGGGAGTGGAGGGGAGCAGCAGAAAGAGAGGAGAGGAAACAAAAGAGAAGGGAGGGGAGGGAAGGGAGGGGAGAAGAGGAGAAGAAAAGCTGCTGTATAGGTTAAAATAAAGCAATAGAATAAAATTTCATAATAATTTATCTGGGAAACATATTTCTTGATTTAGGATGAAACCTTACGTGTTCATAATTCATTTGATCACATCTATCACACTGAGAAATGTTAAAATTGTGGAGTCAGTTAAATGATAAAACCATTTTATCAAATGTTATGAACTGTAAAAGCTTAGGCTTTTTTAATTTTTATCTGAACATTCTGGAAAGTATTTTTTATATAAAGAGCTAAAATGATTTTGGAAATCAACAACATTCAATAAATAAACCAGGAGAAAAAAAAACAAAATTTCATAAAACTTAACTAAGATTTTGATTTTAATTTAACAATGCTGCTTACTTGCTTTCTTAACATCTTAAGTTGGTCATTAGTTTTTGATCACAAGAATCATCATACAATTAATTTCAACATTTCCTTGTCTGGGAGCAAGCATAATTAATAAAAACTCCTAGTATAAATTTATATTCATTTATCTAAAACATAAAGTTAATACATTTTACACAATCAGATTTCCTAAGCCACATAGACAACTGTTAAAAAGCCTCTGATATTTAAGTTGCAAAATAAGGTGTCCTGTGATTTTTCAACAAAAGCCTATTTGAATACTTGCACTCAGAGTTAACATAATTTAATCATAACTCCACAATTATTTCACTTTTTTTAGTTCTCATTGTGTCCTTCTATTTGCCTTCTTTCTTTACTTTTATATTTAAGAGGCCATCTCGCAGAACCCCAATATTAGGCTTTTAAATGATACTGAGCTTATAGCCAGATGATAACATTTTAAGAAACGTAACTTGAAATAGTTGCCACGTATGACCTTATAAGAGAAATCTGACCGTGTGTATATAACTTTCTCAAGAATTTTATTTCTATCTTTTAATTTTTTTACAAATAAAAATAAGAGTTTTATCTTAACATTTAAATATTTATCCCCAAATAAATCTGCATATGGTAATCAGGATTCATGTCATTTTTACCATTTGCCATTTATTGTGGTTCTTTTAAAAGACACAAACTATATTAAATATAAAAGAACAACACCAAAAAAAAGAGCTTAAAATACGTTTGGATAGTATAGGTCTAACCCTATAGACTAGAACTTTCTCATAAATGATAACTGAGCTTGAGCAAGTTAATATGTAATTTGTAAAAGCTGGATATTTAGCAATGTAAATTAACTGCTGGGCAGACAGTAAACACAGTTAGTTCTCCTCTTGAATGTATCTAGATAAAATAGTTAATGCGGCTCAACCTATTTTCAAATAAAGAAAAAAAATATCATGTAGCAACATTGCTTCTAAGTTGTTAATTGCTCTATCAATTAGGGATACTACAAAAATCCGATTGCTTTCTCAGATGTGAACCTCATCACAGTCATTAATGCCTTAATCATTTAGTTTTCACACTGTAATTAGTTCCTAATTGGGTAATATTTGCTGAATAACTTCCTTTCTTTTCTCTTCTTACCAATAAAGGGGAAAATAAAATGCTGGTGGGAAATTTAGTTATTGACTCTTTAGAAAGCATTTCTCAATCCAAAACAGACACGAAGTCTGAGGCACTGGTGGTGCATTTGAAATGCGAAAGTGTCGTATTTTTGGATGACCTAATGACGGAAATTCACATCATTTTGTATGAAACTGCTATAGAAGTCTAGTTTGTTTGACACAGTACTACAAAATATATCTCAGAAAAATAGCTGTCCAATGTGTGCCGTGAACGTGCATGAACGGCCCGCATGGATAGGTGAGATAACCTGAATGAAAGCCACATTGCACATTGGAAGGGCCAGGCCTTGATTGTGGTCTCAGAGTCCCTTTTAATACATAGCAAAAAACACTGTGACTTTTTTAAAGAAAAGATCTGTAGCAATGCAGCTAGGTTAATCCTAGGATTAAAGAGACTGAGTGATGAGCACAGGTTAAAAATCTTAGTGTAAAAAGAAAGACTTTGAAATTCCTGTACAGACCTATCATTGTAATATGTATTAAATCACATGCAGTTTTGATAATACCACATCAAAGAAACTGGGACAGAGATTTAATTGTTGGCTAACAAAAGGCAAATTAGACTATGTATTAACAGTGCATTAGTGGAAAGAAAATAATAAGCCATGCAGCTGGGAGGAAAATTCCTTTCCTTATAAGAACGAAGGCATTTGCTGCCTACTAATTTTAAGTTTCAGATAATTTTTTACAGTCATACAGTAAAGTTAGTAAATATGTTTCAGAACATTAATTTATGCTTCAAAAGTCCCTTTAAAATGTAAAAGAATGCAGTTGTACAACTGGTGACCAGGCCATCTGCCTCATTTCAGTGCGTCCCTTTCCGTTGCATTTTCTTCTTAGTTTCAGCTAATGGCGCAGTCTCCAGTGGAACGAGAAGGCTTTGACATAAACAAATGCAGTAGACTGGACAGCCTTCTCAGTGCAGCTCAGCAAGGGATGGGGGATGGCATCCTTTGCCCCTTCCCGTGAGCATACACAGTCTTCTCTTTACACCAATGGAAATGAAAAAGAAAATGAAATTATATTTTAAGATATTTTATATTAAATACATAGTTGGCCACCGTACCTGAATGTAGAGCCCAGAGAATAGCCTGAAGAATGATCAAAAGGAAATTTAAGAGTAAAATTGAATATAATTTCACAATTAAATTTGTCAAGATATTAAATCATGACTCTGCAATTATTTCACTTTTATTTTTAGTTCTTATTTTGTCCTTCTATTTGCCTTCTTCCTTTACTTTTATATTTAATTAAGAGACCAGTGAGATACATCAGTGTACTAAATGCCTGCTTAGGCAAATGCAGGGACTGGGGTTCAGTCCCTGGCATCACATGCCATGCTGGCACTGCCCCCAGGGTTCACTGAGCCGGCCACTGAGACCAGGAGTGGTGGTGCAAGCCTTTCATCTCAGCACTGAGAAGGTTGAAAACAGAGTCCAAGCTGGGTGATGAGACACTGTACCAAATACCTTAAAATAAAATAAAGTATACAAGTATATTTAATTAAGAATATAAATTCATTTTGAGCAATAGCTTTGATATACATTTGGTTTTCTGTTCTGTCCGTCCTATCTTTTGGGTAAGGAGCTTACGCCTCAGCTCAGCATTTTCCACTGTGCTCCAGGGAACCTGGCACCTATCCATGCTCAGACACTTGTGACAACTGGATTTTCAAATACTTGATGGTGCACAAGTGGTATACATTCCACAGAAAGTATAACTTTTTCTTTTCTAATGTATTTAGTAGCAGGGTCTTACTATGTAAATTGGACTCAGTAATTTGCCTGTTTTCAGATTCCTTAGTGCTAGCATTATAGGCATGCCCCACCACGCCCAGTATCCATCATTGTCTCAGTGCCCCAGGGGTGGGGTACGGCCCAGCACACGTGGCACAGAACCCCAGCCTCCGTGCTCTGCCTAAGCAGGTGCTTTTGTCTGCTGAGCTATCTGGCTGGCCCTAAAAAGTGTGTTTTGGATTTTAAACTTTTTATAGCCTGGAAAAATGAAATAAAATATTTTTTGCTGAATATTTGTGAGAATTATCAAGTTCCAGTAGTCGGTAACTCATAGAGTCACAATGGTACATAATAGTCCACGGTACACTGAAGCTATTAGACAGCCATGCTCACCTACTATGAGTTTTCAGAAAGCCAGTTAGGACAAATGAAGTGTCAAGATGAATAGAAAGTTAAAAAAATAGACAGTTATCATTCTTATACAGCAATATCATTATTATAGGAAAATACTACAGTTGTAATAAGTGTGATGCATATATATTTACCCAAGAGTTAAGACACAGTTTTCCTATGTCTAATAATTATATTAAGTGTATGTTAATGACCTTTATGACTCGTAGATCATGAAACCACTTGATAGTCTATTAGCTATACTTTATGAGCACTACTTAATTTAAACAAAAGACTGCTTTAAAAATGTCACATAAAATATGAAGGAAACAACTGAATGTTTTCAATAATTTCACTGCTTTAAAAATGTCACATAAAATATGAAGGAAACAATTGAATGTTTTCAATAATTTCACTCCTTGATTTATAAAGTTATTATTTCAAGGATTAAAAAAAAATGAAAACATGAAAACCAGATTTGGCCCTGAAAATTTCAGCATCCATCAATTTCTTTAAGTTTTACAAAAATATTACCAAGTCAAGATTGTATACAACTAGTTACATTCAAAAAAATCACAAAAATCAAATTGTCATATTGTTGCAGTCAACAAACCATATATAAGTATAAGTAAAATTAACATACCAACATGAACTATGGGAACTGAAGATTACTAGGAGTCCTGGACTTTAAAAGTATCCATTCTTACAAACCTGAGAAACTAATTGCCTAAATAATGACAACCAGTGGTTGGATATTATCTATAGGAGTATGGTCAAAGAAAATGAAGAATGAGCTGAGATAAAGCACACTGCCATTGAAGAGAGGACCCACAGAAGCTTGCAAAGAATAGTACACACATAAGGTGACACAGAAAGAACCATGCTATATTAGTAGGAAAAGTCAGGGAGTAATGGAGAAGAATTAGTAAGAGTCTGAACAATCATGACTGTTTTTTTTTTTTTTTGTGGAACGGGGGGTTGAACTTAAGCCCTTGCACTTGCCAGGGAAGTGCTTATTCTACTGAGCCATCTCCCCAACCCCTACATGACTATTTGAATGATACAAATATTGATCACTTGCATTTTCAAAAAGAGTTATGCCACTGTCAAACTCTTCAAATAGTAATCTCTAT
The DNA here is from genome assembly GCA_004027165.1 of Ctenomys sociabilis. Taxonomy (NCBI): domain Eukaryota; kingdom Metazoa; phylum Chordata; class Mammalia; order Rodentia; family Ctenomyidae; genus Ctenomys; species Ctenomys sociabilis. The sequence goes on from PVKA01006342.1 coordinate 6,339, forward strand.
TTTATGTAATTTATGCCAGAATTTCTGATAGCTTAGAAGTGTAATGCCTATTACACTTCATTTAAAAAATAGTATTTCTAAAGCCAGATCTATGCTGAGTGAGAAAGAAGAGTGAAAGACTGCAGAATAAAATTTAGGAAATATAAATCTAATTTAGAACATCACATTGTAATATTCTGAAGAACTACTTCTATAGAATATATTTTGGTGTAATCCACTTGGTAGAGAAGTAAGAAGGCCACTGTTCTTTCCTGTTGTATTCATATATCAGCAGCTATGTGAACTTTTAAACAGAATTTGATCATACAAACACTTTGATTGACTTGAATACAGATTTTTTTCTTCCAAATTATTATTTAGTTAATATTTTCAAAAATGGCCTCCCATCTTCTTCCCTCCAAATATGTCTTCATCCCCTTCCATAGTTTTGGCCATGTTTTAGTTTATAATTTTGAATTACTCGTACGTACATAGCATATCTTAATTCCTCTCAGTAAACCCTCACCCCATCCACTCTTCTCCCATTTATTCATCCCCTTTCTATTGAGAAAGATCTAGAGATCCTTTTTCTACACTCCCTGTTCCTATTATCTAGCATTTATTTTGCTCAGTATATTTTGTCTTTATCATGTAAGCAAAACCTTTAATATTCAAGCTTGTACCTCCAACTTACTTCACTTAACATAATAGACTCCACTTGCACCATTTTCTTACCAATGAATCAAGTTTATCCTTCTTTATTACAGAGTGGTTCTCCACTGTTCCTTCAGTAGTCTAACTAATGTTTGTTATTTTTTAATCAATTGTTTCATTAAGTTTTGTATTTTTTTGTTTTTATTTTGTTTACTTTTTCTCTGTTCTTTATTAAAATTCAGCATCCTCCCATGATGAAAACCCTAAACATGAGGAAAGTAACTCAACGTAATGAAAATGAAACACTTTATGACTTTGGCACAGTCAGCGTTGTTTGGGATATGACTACACACACATGTGCCTACACACACACACACACACACACACACACAAAAGAAATAATAGTATAGATCAGAGTAAAAAGGAAAACCTCTGCACAGCTAAGCACACAGGCAAAAACACGAACCTTCAACTTACAGAATGGAAGAGAGTACTTGGCATTTATTTTCAGCCAAAATATTAATATCCATAATATATAAGAAATTTAAAAAATGATTCGTTTAAAATGAGCAAATGATCTGAATAGTCCATTTTTAAAACAAAGAAATGGAAATTTCAAAATGCTTAATACTATTAGACATCAAAGAAATTAAAGTGAAGATTATGAGGCATTATTTCACTGCCTAGCACACACAAAATAATGCTGGGGAGGATACAGAGAACAACTAACTCTCAAAGCGTTGGTGGGAATATAACTGGACAGAGCCATTAGAGAGTGTACTAGGGAAGCGCCCAGCAACGAACAGCAGATCCGCCCTACGACTGGGCCGGCCCATCTGGGTGCATGGCCAAAGAAAACAAAAGGACGCTGCCTGCCCCTGTTTTTTAAAGCGTTATTCATACGCGCTAAGATATGAAGTCAGTCTAGGTCCTAATTAATGGATGAGTAGATAAAGAGTACGCATGCGCACACACGCGCACGCGCACACACACACACACACACACACACACACACACACAGATGAATCATTATCCAGGTATAAAGACAAATGATTCTATTATTTGAGGAACAAACATATGGAACTAGAGGTCATTATGTCCAAATCCAAGGAAATAAGACAGACGCAGGAATTCAAGTATATATGATCTTTTTCATGTGTCCCAATTAAAAATAAATAAATTGACCCCTACATAGAATAGGGATTACTAGACATTAGGAAGGAGGGGAAAGGTGAACAGAATGAAGCTGGATTTAGTTAGCACATGCTGTGCACATGTATCCACACACCGAACCTCGCCGATATATACAATTATTATACTAAACAAAATTATTTTAACAATTAGCTATCTACAGAATGTTCTTTCGCCCTGATCTATGGTCAAATATATAAGTATACATCCACCTGACTCCTCTCTGTTCGTGTATAATTTGAACAGGCACACATTTGTGACCCCACTCCTTTTAGAGACAATCTCAAATTTCAGTTCTTGTGTAAATTAGTCCTCAATGAAACAAGTCCGCTCCCCCCACTAGCTGTCACACGCGCTCTGCGTGGCAATCGTCCCCACAGGCTATTGCTCCCCTTCACCTTCTTTCACAGGTCTCCTCAGGAAATCACTAGTTTGTGAAAGGCCGACTCTGGCTCTTCTTTGGCCCTCCCAGAGCCCATTATAATGATGAATGCCTTTTAAGTCTGCTAACGCAAACACTCTTGAAGGTAATTAAATAAGCTTCTCTGCCCAGTAATCCTCCAATCACCGCGGACGCCCATGGGGACATCTGTGGAAATGGCATTTTGGTGGCTCCCAGCAGCCATGTTTCTACAGAGGTAGAAGAACCCAGCTGGGTTAATCAAATTCCTTCTGAGAATCTGAAATTAGGATACCAATCGATTCTACGTTGGTTATCGCTGGGGTTTTTAAAGAATTTTTAGTCCTGAATTACTACTAATGATATCTCATTATGTAGCAATTATAAAGAATGACAGATCTCTTATTAGCAGTGATTTAGGGAACATTTTAAAATTAAATTTTTAAAAACTAATCATTGTCCTCATTGAAATTTATTTGATAATATTTAGTCTCAAAAGAAATTCCTACAAATTAAAAATAGAAAAAAAATTCTTATCTTTTTTTTTTTTTTTTTTTTTTGTCTTTTTGAGACAGGGTCTCACTATGCAGTTCAGGCTGGCCTTAAGCTCACTTTGTAGCTCAGGCTGGTCTCGAACTCACAACAATCCTCCTGCCTCAGCCTCCCGAGTGCTGGGATTACAGGCATGTGCCACCATGCCCGGCTTAAATTCTTATCTTATTATACTAAATTATGTATATCTTATATTACTAACTTATACTAAATTATGGCTTTATTTGGTTCTTGTTGTTTTGGCAGAACCAGGGATTGAACTCAGGCCTTTGTGTTTGCCAGGGAAGTGCTTATTCCACTGAGCCATCTCCCTAACCCCTAAATTATGACTTTAGTAGCATAGTAACATCTAAATTTTATGGTTGGGTAACAAAAAAATCCCAAGATCATTTTTGGTCATTCATGATGAGGACAGTCTCCTAATTTACATAGCAAGTAAAATACTGTTTATCCATTATTATGGCTTAAAAAAAAAACTACAAAGACTTGTTTAAAAGAATATATTCTTTTCTAAAGTAATAGGTAAACAGTTTCTGAGTAAGAGTTAAAAATTTTTAATAGCTACATAAATATTTATATGTGGGAAAAACAACATAAGGAGCTATAATAAAGGGGGAAAGCTAGGACATTTCAATATTCCACTATCATAGTTTGAATCCACACATTTAATGTTCAAGAATATTTACAAATGCATTCAAGGTACAAATGCTATAATGTTAATAGCATTAACAAAAGTTCTGAGGTGCCTCATTTTTCTCTACCCAAAACACAAATACATCTCCAATGTTACCAGAGGGGGAAAATAAAGCAATGAAATAAATTTCACAATTATGCATTCAAAAAGATCAGCTAGTAACTTCTTAGCTCCAGTTTACAGTTTAGATTTTCCATTTCCTGTGTCTCCCAATATGGTGCTCAAATATGTTTTCCTTTTTTTTTTTTTTTTCAGAATCAGAGATTGAACTCAGGGCCTTGTGCTTGCATGCAGAAGGCTCTGGATTCAATGTCTGACACCAAAAAAATGACCACGACAACAAAAACAATAATAAAAGCATTGTAAGTTGAAAAATGTATATCTGATACCCTCAGCCTACCAAACGCCATGCTTCCGCAGAGGGGTACACTGTTCCTGCGAGTGCTTGCTTGTGCACCTGCAGGGGCCGGGAGCTGCCCTGTATCGCTGGCCTTTGTCCCTCCTCCTGTTGCTGAGACCCAACGACTGCAAATCGAGGACCCTCTGCACACATCCTATTTCCCAAAGTTGCTCATTTTATGTCTACTGACATCTATGTAAGTTGTAATCACTTTTTACAATAAAAATATAAAGTTCTTTCTGAAAACATTCTTTGTTGCTCTCTTTTGAAGAATGCAAGGACAAATTCTTATGCTGTAGTTCTGGCCTAATTTGAGCTGCACATTAGATTCCCAATACATGTCTTGAAAATAAGAATATAAATGGAAATGAATAAATTCTATTTAATGCTGGTTAGATCCAAGTGGAACATTTTCTTCCATGTATATTGCTGAGTGGGCACATTGATATTTAACAGCTCTATATTTTTTAAATAAAATTGCATGTGAGGCTAAAAAAGTTTCTGTTCATTCATAATAGATGGTTTCTTTTGATAGTGTTTCTCTAAGAAGATAGAGTATCAAAGCTTGAAGCAATATTTTACCTCTTTGTTATTTAAACCAAGGTAAAAACTGAATAAACCATTTCCTCTTAATTCCTGAAACTGCTCCCTACTTCGCCTGCTGTCAGCTAATTTTTAAAAATCATCAACTTACAGGTATAGTTCGCATCTCTGATTTGTGGGCAGTGGAATAACATCTGATAACAGTCGATAACGCATGTGCAAACGCTGCTTGCTTCCTACCACTCAACTCCCTTGCCCAGCCCTTAGCCCATCAACACATAAATGTGCTCAGGCCCCGTCTCAGGGAGGCAGATGAGAGACAACATGTCTCCCGCCCTGCATGTGGCCACTTGGCCAGTAAACTCTCTTTACAAAGCTGTATCATTTTAGTGATTGGGTCTACTGTGCCATGGGCAAAGGGCACGTGGTTCACTAACATTACTAGTCAGCTTCAAAATAAACAGTCAAGGGCTGGGGAGACAACTCAGTGGCATAAGTGCCTGCCTGGCAAGTGCAAGGTCCTGAGTTCAATCCCTAGTACTGCAAAAATAAATAAATAAATAAACAAACAAACAAATAAGCATAGTTGATATAAAGCTATATTGTGAAATCTTAGACAGAAAAAGTGATTTCTTATAACCTTCCTCCCACATCAGCAATTCATGCGATCCTTGTAATTCTGAAAAAGCTGAGTAGTTATGTATCACTTTTCTGAGCTGAGTGTCCACTGACCTTCCAGCTGTCTACAGACAACTTCTGGCAGAGGTTACTAGAATTTCCCTACTTGGAAACAAACTTATGGCATTTCTAAATACACATATTCTGGTGTTATTTAAAATATGATACAAAGCCGGGCGTGGTGGCGCATACCTGTAATCCCAGCACTCGGGAGGCTGAGGCAGGAAGATTGTTGTGAGTTCAAGACCAGCCTGAGCTACAAAATGAGCTTAACACCAGCCTGAACTGCATAGTGAGACCCTGCCTCAAAAAGACAAAAAAATAAAATAAAATAAAATAAAATAAAAAATGATACTATTTAAATATGCTTTTTATCTGATGGTAAAACATTAGGAAAACTCAAAATTGAAAAATTCATGCAAAAGATTAGAAATCTTCATTATGTTAATTAAAATGCAATTTAAAAGTCAAGTCATCTCCAGTAAACTTTCCATTTCACTTTTACTGCATTAAAATTCAACACTGGGACCCCTATGGGGTCTCAACTGTCATGGCTCCTTTACCAGTTTTCATTTACGAAAAGGCCACAATCTTTTCAAATAGCACTACTTCTTCTCTTTTTCCTCAAATACTAATGCCCCGTTCTTATTGTGTTATTTGAATGACAGTAGACATAAAAAGAATCTCATTTGCCAATGGAAAATACTAAGCACGCAGGCAAAAAATAAAGAATAATATAACAATCACATGGGTGCTACCATCAGTTTTTTTACATAGGATAATTTTATAATATTTTAATTGGATATTATTTGAGGAAATGTCGGAAAGACTGTGGTGGTCTTCATTGTTATCTGTCTTTCTTTTATGTACCACTGGAAATTAAATTTAGGGCACTTATACTGAGCTCTCTACACAGCCCTTTTTATATTTTATTTCAAGCCAGGCTATCACCAAGTTGGTAACTTTCCCAGGCTAGGCTCAAACTTCCATCCTCCTGCCTTTCCCTCCTAGTGGGTGGAGTTGTATTTTTGAACTGGTTTGAACTTCTGAAACCTGCTTCTTATCCCACTTTCAAGCACTAGACACTACCTTAAATGTAATGAACAGTATGATTACTCATATTCCTTATTTTATTATATACTCATAGCCAAAGCAACTATTTGGTTTCTAAAGTTGGTTGGCCAACTATTAGCAGCACATTCCCATCACAGTACATGGGAGGCTGAGGCAGGAGTATTGCTGTGAGTTCAAGGTGAGTCAGATCTACATAGTGATTTCAAGGATAACTTGAACTACAGAGTGAGACTATGTCTCAAAAACCAGTTGATATAGATAATGTCATTGTACATAAGGGCTTCTTTAGCTTTCCTAAAATATGTTGTTGGGGACCAGAGAGATGGCTCAGTGGAATAAGCGCTTCCCTGACAAGTGCAAAGGCCTGAGTTCAATCCCCAGTTTCACCAAAAATAAATAAATAGATAAAGAAAGAAAGAAAAAAATTGTCATATTATTGTATCTGTCTCCATTAATATGTAGTGCTTCAACACGTTCACATTTAATATTACATACAATTCAATGAATACAACTAATAGCTGCTCACAATTCAAATAACCCATATTAATTTAACTTAATTTAATTTAATTTTATTGATTGATTGATTAATTTTTTTTTCTGCAGTACCGGGCATCAAACTCACCTTACACTTGCCAGGCAGGTGCTTATGGCATTGAGCTATACCCCCAATGGCCCCATATTAGTTTTAAATCCAAGTAGAGCTTGTTTCTAACTTTAACATTATTATTATTATTTTATGTATTTGGCAGATTCTATAGGGTCTCATTACACAGATAAGACTAGCAGTGAGTCTCCCGTTTTCAACCTCCCAAGAGCTGGGATTATAGGCACAAACCACCACATCCAGTCTCGATGCACCCTGGCAGTGGGGCCCAGAGCGGCATGCTAGGGATTGAACCTCAGCCACTTTGCTCTGCTTAAGCAGGTGCTTTTATCCAATGAGCCATCTGCCCTGCCTATGTTTCTAACTTTAAAATAAATGGTTTATACATTTATACTCCATTAAGAAAGTAAATAGAAAGTTACTGATTATAAAAAAGAAATCTCTTTCCATATATATATATATATATATTTTAATGTATTTTATTTATGTCAGTGATTCTTAAATATTAATATGCATTAAAACTGTATAGGGAGTTTTTAGAAATTCCAATGCCTACACTGCAAAACATAATAATTAAATTAGAATGTCTGATGTGAGAGCCAGATAATATTTTTAAAATAGCCTCAGGTGTCTAAACTATAGGAAAGCTGGCAAACAATGTGTTGTGTTAAGCTTTTCTAAAATATATTGTTTCCAATAGGTCCATTATAACTCTATGCATGATGATAAAAGTCACACTATCTTCCTTTAGTCAAAACTGCCTGCATAGTATATACTGTGCTGTTCCCTGAATAATATGCCTAGAATTATTTAATTCTTCTGGCTACCAGGTTGTTCTCCATTGTTTTAATTTGTTAGTGTTTATTGTTTGAATGTTCAGTTAAAAACTTACATTGAATTTTAATTGCCATGGTGAAGGTGTTGGAGAAGTTGGAACTTTTATAGTCAAGTCCTAAGGGTTCCATTTTCATGAATGGATTAATTCTATTATTTAGAGAAGAGCTTAGTTACCTCAAGGGCATTATAAAATCAAGCATGTGGGCTTCTTCATTTTCAGAGGTATGAGAAATAAATTAATGTTTTACAAAAATTACCGCATCTGTGTTAATCTGTTGTAACAGCAGACAAAAAGCTATCAAATGACATATACATTTAATATATTTTCAGTCTTGCTCTTCAAGGTCCTAAGAATTTGGAATTATGTCTGTTAATTAACTTCGCATTAAGCAGAATTACCCAACCCACTGCTATGTAAATATATAAGCCAAACTTTTTCTGACAGTGACATCTTATATATCATGAAAATATTAACTCTAACATTGGGTATCACTTTTAAAATCACACAAAATTTTTATGCATTATTTTATTGCAGATTATTTCTGTTCAACTATACATAAAACATGGTCTTCCAAATAATTCTTTGTGCAGCTTATTTCACATCAGAATTTTTCTTTATTGCTGTACCTAAATGAAGTAAAATGTATTTAGATATACAATAACAACTTATGCTCTCAACAAAATTTAGTAATTTAACAGGAAATTATTTACACTACAAACTTAGACAACTGGGAGATCACCACTGATGGAATCCACTGTAAGGGGTTCTGAGCTGATTTAAAATTCACCAATTGGCTCTCTGTGTTTGATTGTGAGTTTGCTCAAGGCCCAGGCCCCTTATCTGGGGGTGAACAGAGATTCAACGTAGGTGAACCTCTAGGAGCCACTGGTCCCCACTGAGGCCTGAAATGGCCTGTGAACCTGTGATACATCAAAGGACAAGAGGAGGCCACAGCTGAGGGTATTTGGCTGCAGCCCCAATTAACACAAAGGAGACTGTGACTGCAGGCTCCACACTCCTCAGTAATGTCACCCTAAATATAAGCTACCCATCCCAAATCACATAACTTAGTATTTAGGAAAATATCCCCCAAGGTCCTGTTAAATTCCACTCAAATTCCCACATTTTCTCCAGTATATGGTCCTTTGTTTAAAAATTAAGTAAATACAGATTACCCAGAGAAGATTTTTTGTTTTTTGTTTTTGTTTTTGTTTAAGAACCCCAGACAATCTCCAGTTCTACTAGCGAGTTTTGAACCTCCTGCAGCGCTAAAATCACACCAATTGACTCATTTAAGCTGTTGCCATCCACTGGTTTAGGATGTTGCACATCTAATCAGTGTGCAATAACTAAGTAATTACATTAACCTGTTACCACAGGTGAAATGCAGTAGTGGGAGTATATCCGATCATTTTGTGGATTTCTATTCTTACTTCACTTTCATAATCTGTGAGTTTCTCCATCATTTCCCTAAATAAGATAAAGTATTTAATATATCCATGCCTAATTTAATTGAAAATCTAGTTGAACCTAATTAGGGTATGCATATGGATGATAAAATAAAATAGAACCTTGATTATACTCCAAATCTTATTTAAGATAGCTTTTGCTAATTTCCAAAAGGCAAATAGTGACACTAAAACAGTGCAAACTTGCCATGCACTAAAATTGTGAGCTTCTAAGTTTTTCTCAAGAGATAAGGTGTAAGATTATTCACTGGTGTGACAGCACACATCTGTAACACCACCATTGCCGAGGCTGAAGCCTGAAGATCGCCTGGAGTTCGAAGCCAGCATGGGCTACTTGGGATGTTTAAGGCCAACCTGAGTTCTGTAGTGAGTCTGTGTCTCCATTGCTCTTCTCTTCTTGCTGCAACAAATACCTGACACCCAAAATGAAGGAAAGAAAGGTTGACTTAGCTCACAGTTAGTGGATGTTTCAGTCCATACTCAGCTGGCTCCAAGGCAGAGTGACACATGGCAGTGAGCAGCCTTTCATAGCGGCAAACAGCTGAGAGCTAAGGGAAGGGCAGCAGCAACAAAGGCAGCAGAGAGCAAGTCTGTCTCCAGTATGGTGCCTTCAGGCTACCCGCCCCAGGCTGGGTATAACACCCACATCCAGAATCCCAGTGGATCATGACTTGATCACAAAGTCTAGAAGTCTGCCCCATTGGCGCATAAGGCTTTGGGGAAACACCTAGACACAAACCAGAGCAGTCTGTCTCAAAAATTCTGAAGGGGGGGCATTACTGCAATAAAGTACCCATAACCAATTAGTTTAAATTTTAAATGGTTTTAATTCATCCAACTATATATTGGAATATTAGGTACCCTCTTATCTAACAGTCTGCAAGGATAGTACTGTTTATGCAATACACAATTCCTAAATCACTGAATGTTTATGGCCCTTAAATGAAACCAGTGCAACATGCAACTTCTTTTTCTTTTCTAAAGGAGGGAAGCGTTAATTCCAGAAGGACCTAAATATTCCAGTTTCTGTTCTTGAAAATAATAATGTAATTCACTGTTCTCTGTTTATATTTGCAACTAGAGAGGAAACTTTTAGATGTCTCATATTTTATGTGGAAGATTTTAAAACTGTTTTAAATAGCTTTCTGAGGAGAGATAGACCTGGAGGAAAAGAATTCAACCTTCTGAGCCCCACAATTACATACATTTACAGGATTCTACCTCTTGGTTAGTTACAGGCTTGGGATGCCTTCTGCCTCCGCATGTCTGGTACCTAGTGCAGCTGTGTAGGATCTTGGGTGATAGGTCCACTCTTCAGGTGAAAATAGACAAATGCCCATTTCCAGCTGCAACGTGGAACCTAATGATTGTAATGACTTTAGAATGTTTTTACAAAGCACTTTTATTTTTTGCTTTTGACTTTGCGTTGATATTCTGATGTAAATTTCTGGAGCACTTAAGACTGTAAAAACCACAGAAGGAATGAGAACCACAAAAATGATATAGAAAAGATTTGTTTTCAGAGTAGTACTGGAGAGTCAGATGAAAATTGTGTTTCAACTTCCAATCACTTTAGTGCCAGTTTGCTCACTTTCCCAATGTACAAGAAGACAAAATGTATCATCACGCTGAAAGCCAGGCATGGATGTCTGATGTTTGAGCAGCTACTAAATATCTGCACATCACATCAAATTCCACATTCAATACACTTGGCTCTAGGCTTGCCTTCGAATCCTTAATGCTCATAGGGATTATGTAAATCAATCATGACCCAGGATATAGGGTGAAGAGGTGGGCAGCCATTTTTCTTACACACAGTATCATTATCTCCACCCTGCCTGCATTTAACAGTTATAGTTTGTTTGTTTAAAAGGCATCTGTATTTGAAACAAAACAGTGAAGAGGAACAACAGGAAAAGTAACATGAAATTTGTTCCATGAGATGTGAAAAAATCAATAATGCAATAATGTTTTTGTCTTGTACCATTTCATTTTTTCAGGCTTTGTGACAACTAATGACTTCCAACGAGATATAAAAAATATGAATACTATGAATATTGTTTAAAATGTGTAATGAGAATTAACATGATAGAAAACTTCATGCCACTATCAAGTTTAATATATAAATTGGTGCTTTAATCACCAAACAGATAAGGGAAAGAAAGAAGCTTTATCATTTATAAGTATAGTGTAAATATTCAAGTGCAGATGTGCTGTCACCTTTTCTAATTTAATGAAATTTATCAACTGAAAGTTGTCTTACACATAGAAAGCGATGGAGGAAAGAACTGCATACTCAGTATGGCTCACATTAAGAATTTTAAATACGGTAATGTTAGGATACAAATAATTGTAGAGAAAAAATTCAATACTCACAAAATTCTGTCACTATTGATTGAATTGCAAATTTAAGAAAAAACACAAGTAACAGCTAAGAACAATGTACGAAAAGCCTGAATTTTTCTTTCCCTCAGGGCCTGAAATGCTTTCCATAGATGTTTTTCCAATGTACTCTAAAGTAGTTAAATTTAAACCATATTCCTGTTTTCAAAAATAAATATACCTGGAATTTTAAGTGACTTTTTCCAAGGTCACATGGATGAATCAGCAGAAGAGACAGGTATACATGCTGAGTGACAGGGACAGAATGCATGGAAGACTCGGAATTCTTACACTGAACACCTGCAGAATTGCTGAAGCAATGCTGGAACACAGCACTTTCACTGGTAACACCCATCCCCCTCCCCCTCGTCACAGAATCTCAGCACAGTGACAGTTCTAGAGGCTTCTTCCTACAGTCAGCTTGTTTCAATTTTCTTTTAAATACTAATAAGATTATTTACATTTTTAAAAAGAACACAGTATCAGGAATTGGCCAAAGGTTTTCCGTATTTTTAGTACACATTATTAAGGTCCAGACAAATGGCTCAGTAAAGCACCTGCAAGCAGGTGCAGGGGCCAGGATTATATCCCAGGCCTGCTGTGCCATTCCCGGGCGTGCTGAGACAGCAATTGAGACTGGGCGTGGTGGTGCAGGACTGTAATCCCAGCACTTGGGAGGCTGTAAACAGGAGGATCACTAGAGTCCGATCACGTAGTGAGACCCTGAACTCCCTGTAGACCCTTCCCTAAAAAAAAAAAAAAAAATACAAATACAAGAAACAAAACAAAACCCACATTATTAGAGGTGGAAACAAGGAAGGTTAGCATCAGTTAATAACCGAGGCTTTCATACACCTTCCAGGACAGTACACTAAGCCAAGGCGCAGGAGATCATTCTTCAAATGCTGCAATAAATTAACAAAGAGTCAGTTCCTAATACACCACTAGCATATTAAACCTCCAAAAGATTATGTCAGAAGCATACAGTTTGTGATGCTTTCATGTGGAATTTGACGCTATTAATCACATATGTCACATTTTATTATTTTATTATTTATTTATTCCTCTTTTTAACACAGGGTTTCCCTATGCAGTTCAGGCTGGCCTTGGGCTCCCTTTATAGCCCAGGCTTGTCTTGAATTCAAAATGATCCTTGCAAGGGCTGGGATCACAGGCTTGCATCACCATGCCTGGCCATAGTTTTTAGTTATACAAAATTAAATAAATCACCTTTAGCCAAAAATACTCATTAATTATGAAGTTGCTCTGGGATAGCATATATTTCTATTCTTTTCAGACTTCATTGAATGAGAAATGAGTTTTTGTGCTAAATACCAAAAAATTATTTAGAGGTAGTATTAGTCATGAAAAGAAGTCTCAGCCACGTGTTTCCAGAATAATTAGTATTTTAGTGTCTATCCTTCCTGATCTTAAGAAAATACCTGTGTCCATATAAGCAGGTCTTGAACAAACAAAATTGATATTACTGACTTAGATAGATGATGATTTTTCATTATTTTCAGAAGATACCACGACATTAAACCATGTAAGTGTGAACCCTATAATTTTAAGAATTTGTTGTTATATGTCTCTGTTTAATTTCTTTGCTTTTTTACATGAGTAATGCTGTCACTGTGTCCTAAGAATTAATAAATACTTTAGACACATCAATTACACTGAGCCATATGTACTTGTCAGGTAAACTGAGAAGAAAATTATGACTGTCACAAGGGCTAATTTTTGTTTTGTCATTAAATGAACAAACATGGAAGATTATAAAGTTGAACAGCTTGTTACACAAGTGAAAAGATGTTAATGAAAAGATACCTGTGTAATCAGAGAACCTATTGTATCCTACTTAGCCACCTTTCCTACTGAATATTGGTGGTAGTAGTGTAGTGGGACAAGTTTGTATCAGTGTGTAAGAACTGACTGCTAAGTACTCACCAGTTTTGTAAGCGATTGTTAATGTGACACCAGTCACAGTGGGAGTATTTACACTGAGAATACTGGCAATGGTCCAGAGCCTGCCTCCACAGCCCCTGTGCTAATGCACTACCGTTATTATGCAGAGACATCTGTGCAGAAGAGTGCAACAGGGGGTAAATGATGATCTCGAAGGCCTAGCTCTAGTTTGTAGCATTCGTATTTCAAATGATTGGATTTTCCAAGCTTATATCCAACTTACAACCTGATAAGACAACGTGAATTTTCATAGTTCAAATTTTCATTGTAAGTTATAAATAAGTCAGGAAGCAATATTCATTGAAGAACTTTGCCGAAAAATAAGTTTGTAGCCTAAGGATAAAATTAAGTAGAACAATCAGGAGAGCTACATATTACATATTACAAATCACACACAATCACATCATCTTTGTCTGTGACAGTGGTTCCCCAAATTGACTTATCATTTGAATCACCTAGGGAACCTCAAAAATGTTGATGCTTATGTGTCACCCTTAGAGATTGTGATTTGTTTGAAATATGCCCTGAGCTTTGGAATATCCAGAAGATCAGCAGATGTTTCTAATGTGTGGATTAGCTGGGAAATACCAGTATGGGATTCAAACATTGTGAAACTTCTAATGTCTTTTATCCTTTAAGCAAAGGGAGAGAAAAAGGAATATACAGCACAGAATTTAGTATCTTGCCAGTAGGGATACTTGGCACAGCATTTAAAATCACGCAAGTAATTTCATCCATGTGTACCGGGTACATTCTTATTCTATAAGAAGAGCTCAGCAGAATGAATTAAGTCCCTTTGCACTGCCTGTAAACAGAGAAATGATCCTGAAATAAACTAAAATGTGACGTCACTACATGAATACTGCCTCCAAATAAAATGCCTCATGGATTCACACTCACAAATATAGGACTCAGACTTACATTAGCAATCATGGTGGAAGAGTTAGATTAACGAACGCCTCGTGATAATTTGCAAGGAAGAGAACTGCCTGGTAGGTAGAAGCCTGCTACTGAGAGATTTCAGAGTAAAAACACCCAGCTTTATTCTTTACTTCACTGGTTCTCAAGGAATTGCATTCCTTCTTCTGTCAAACAGTATTTTGTTTTTCTAGAAAAAAGAATGGCTTTGGACTTATCACATACATTTGACCAATGTTCTTTCTTCTCTAAACCTCACCACTTATATATTTATTGTACAGTACACAAGAAAATAATAGAGTCAGAGAACAAAGAGAGAGACAGAGACTGACACCAAGACAGAAGCAGAGGCAGAGGCAGAGGCAGAGGCAGAGGCAGAGACAGAGACAGAGACAGAGACAGAGACAGAGACAGAGACAGAAACAGAGATAGAGACAGAAACAGAGACTGGCAGACTTTGGCAGATGTTGACCCTGCAAATGTGCTATAAGGCCTGGAGTTCTGCATTTTTTCGTACCTAATTCAAAGAGATATCTGGTACTTTCTACCAGTTACTGAGTACAGAATAAAAACGTTTCTGAATTCATGAGTTGACTCATTTTATAGTAACCATGAAAACACAGATCATAGATGTCAGAATATCTGAGACATAATCAAGCGTGCTATCTTCTCTTCACTCCCCAAATGCTCCTGCAATTCTCAAAGGCATAATTAGTCATTATTAGCAAGGGATATTTTGTTAGGCAATGGTGTGAATAAGCAATGAATCTACACACGGTTCTGTATTATTTATTAATATATGAGTCTTCAGGAAAAAATCAGAAGCAAAACAATCCATCAGCATTAAGAATTTAAATTTCACCAATGCCAGAATTTCAGAGCACATTCATTAAGCACTGCCTACCCCAAAATGATCAATGACATCCATTCTTTCAAATATTTATTTTGTAAATATGAAAAAAAGTTGTTGGAATCCTATCTTATTATGCATGTTTACACACACAGCAGCAAGTATGTTGAAGTGGTTAAGTCATGGAGGACCCCAGTATACAATGCAAATCAGTCCATTAAGACAGGCAGATGCCTTCTTGGGAAGAAAACTGAATGATAAGGAAGCACTCCTGCTGCAGCTTCATGGTGCGATCAACAGCATTCACCTGGCTTGCTCAGTGTAAGCACAATGTCTATCCAAACCAGAAAACGGAAGGCTTCAGAAGCATTATGTAGCTAAAAAAAAAAGGAGCCTATTTTACCATTAGTAATAAATGCACCTGCTGAGCAGAACACAGCTGTACCTGAAAAGGTTCCACAATTCTCTTTTGCTGAGCTCTGCCTGCTATGAGAAAACCAGTGTGCTAAAGAGCATTTTGTAAAAGCAAAAGAGTTTATGTAATTGACTTTACTGGAATTAGAAGGCAGAGTACAGGGTGCTCAACCTGAAGCAGTCCAAGTCTGTGATGAAGGAAAATTGTGCAGTTTAATTGCCAGACATGGAGACTGTGCAGTAACAGAAGTAATCAAAGCCTTGGACATGCTTAAAGACACAAATCTTTTTCCTTTACTCCAGAGAAAGTGAACTATTGGCAGGCAAGTACCTGGTGTGGTTCCTAAATTTGACTAGTACTCTTAGGAAAGGGAGACTTTACAAAGAGATAAGTGTGCATATCTGAATGCCACAGTGTCTTTTGGAAACTTATTTTCTTTGGCTTCAAGTTCTAGCTTCTTTTTCTTTTGTATTTTATATATTGAACTTAATTTCTCATTGTCTTCATTCCAGCCATGGCAAACCACCTTCGCCAGGGCTATCAGTGTTATCTGTCTCTTCACTATTATCTGTCATGTACTTACTACAGAAAGGGAACTCTGAGCCCTACGCAGGTGGAAGAGCACTAGCCTCTCTTCGACATCTGGGTGGGAAGGGAAGCTGCAGCCGTGGCAATCTACACATCTGTGTCATCTCGAGTGGAATGTGACTGGAGTGACTTCATAGCAAAGGGACACTGTGGCACCAAGAAGCTAGCACCCCGTGAAGATCCCAAGCACGAGATGGTAACCTCAGGTGATCTTAAAAAATGCTGATGTGACCAGAATGCAACTGCATTTTATAGGGAACCACAGTATTTTGATGAATCCAGTAACTTAAGTTAACAATTATGAGGCTGTAAAGACACATTAGAAATCACTTAAATCTTGTCATACTCTGACTTCAAAAAATATTTACAATGATTCACAGTAAGTAACGGAGCTGTGGATTATAACTAAATTGTTACTTAAATACATATAAAACTAATTTTAGTGAGACATAAGTATATGTGACAGCTCAATTAGTATGATTTATATACTTCAAAATAATTATGCTATTAAGGTAGGCAGTACATTGCCTAGTTTTATTCATCAAAAAAGCTTTTCCACGACTTGCTTATCTTAAAGTAACTAATGCATAATAAAATAATACTGAACTAGGATTTCCATTACTGCTACTGTGGTTCTATTTCCCCATTTGTGAAGCTATTATTAAAAGTATCAAATTTCCTTTCAGTGTAAAAGGCAAAACTAAATGCCACTGTTTATTTTAATGGAATAAGTGTATAAGCTTTAAGTAAAATCTCTTTTATATTTTCCAATAAAATATTTTATTAAAATACGTTAACATTTTTTAATTCAATAAGCGCAGGTAAACTAAAGACAATCAAATGACTTGATGTAATAGAAAATGAAAGGAGAAGATACAAATTTTCTAGTAAAGAGTCTGAATACTTACCTAAGCTTGGAAGATTGCCTCAAGAATCCATTAGTAACCAGGAACAGTGGCTCTCTTTATATAATGTCATCAAAATATAGTAAGTGAAGAAAAGGTGACACTATGTCTACTGTAAATAGTTCAATAAGCTCTTCAAGAAGCACTCTGGTTGATCCAGAGATAGAATTCTAAAATTCTACACAAATGTAGAATCTATGTTGTAGAATAGCTATGATATTTAAACATGGTTGGAGAGATAGTAGATTATGTGTCTCAGTTGAACTTAATGTAAAAAATTGGGAAATGCATTTTAGAAAAATTGCTTCAGACCTGAATTACTCCCAATTTGGCTTAAATGTTAATGTCACGGAGATTCCTGAAAGGTTCTCAGTTTCTCCTCACCCACTCACTACTTCTTCCTGGCTGCTTCAGGCTTTGTAGAGGGGTTCACGCTAACACAGTTTAATAAAGGCTGCTTTCCTCCCTGGAAAAGTTCCTAACGCAGTAAGAAACTAGATATTTAGTTTTTGAAAGGTAATTAGAATAAAATGTAATGATCCAATGGAGTAGTGTTCTTTAATTATAACAAGGGAATACAGCAAATCACTTTACAAAGGAGGTTAAAGCTTACTCTATTTTTATATATTTGCATAGATTTAAAATTCATATACAATCAGACATCATTAAAACTATGCATTTAACACAATA
This sequence comes from Ctenomys sociabilis, assembly GCA_004027165.1. Lineage (NCBI taxonomy): Eukaryota > Metazoa > Chordata > Mammalia > Rodentia > Ctenomyidae > Ctenomys > Ctenomys sociabilis. The sequence goes on from PVKA01006342.1 coordinate 24,128, forward strand.
AAAAGTTGGTTTCTTTTTATTGTGTTAAGACAGCCGCTGTTCCTGGTTACAGGTAAATATTCAGACTCTTCATTAGAAAATTTGAATCTTCTCCTTTTATTCTCAAACATCCTATACTTTTCCCCACCCTCCTTGTTGAATTATTAGAAAGAAAGACATCTCATACCTACAGGCTGTTTGCCTTCTTCGTGCGTAGCTCTCTTTCCTCCGATCCTATGCCTGAGCTGTCTATTGTCTGTCTAAGACCCCTTCTGCATACAGTCCTTTGTTAATAACTCAGGAAAATTGTTTAAGCAATGATTTCCCTCTCCTATATTCTTAGTGTTTTACTTTTAAATAGGTCATGCCAATCAGAAAGAAAAAGAAACCAAAATGTTTGATGCATAATCTCACTCCAGTTACATCTCTTTGCTTTTATCTTTAGCAAAAAAAGTCAGAGTAAAACATACAAAGGATATCAAATGAATTCTGAATGCTTAAATAAAATAATTTAGCACAGTAATATTGGACATATTTCCATTAATCCCACTCAAAATCCTCTCCTGAGCTTTGAACGAATCCCATCACTATTCCTACTCTGTGAAGGAGTTCTATAAAACCTGTTTCATGTTCTAAGAACTGTGATGGAGTGCAGTAAACACTACTGTTGCTGAGTGCCACCCAACAGAAAGGCAGACCAGTGGCAGTGTCACCAAGTGTTCTTGGCCACTTGTTCACCAGAGCTACCCCTGTGAGGCTTCTAGCAGTGGAACGCAAATGCTTAAACTGACTCAGGATGTGAAATGGTAATGAAAAAGTCTTTCAAAGCATGATAATAGTGCTCTGCAAGTTTGGAAATTTTTATGTCTCAGATCACCTCTTATATAGAATATTAAATTACTTCATGAAGCTATGCACTGTAGCGCCTTTACTCATAGGTTTTTTTATTCACTCAGTGCTTGTATATTCTCTGTCTCTGTCTCTTTCTCTGTCTCTGTCTCTCTCACTCTCTCTGTCTGTCTGTCTGTCTCTCTCTCTCTCTCTTCCCCACCTTCACTTACTCCTTCTCTTCTCTCGTCCTAGATATTTTATCTGCTCTGGACACAGCCACAGTATTTCATGGATAGAGCCACTATAATCTTCCTTCAAAGCTAATGATACCATGGATTATATACTGTCTGTCTTTCTAGAAATTCATCCACTTTCTACAGTACTCTCCAATGAATTCCTGAACCACAAATCCAGCTTCATCTCCCCCCCCTTTTTTGTCTGTTTGCTTCACACAAATATTTCTGTTCTTCAAAAATGATTAGACAAGCACTATTCAATACCATTTTTATGTTAGGATAATTGCTTCCAAATTAAAAAGATGTATCACCCTCCCCTGCCAGGGCAAAGTGGGTCGTCTCTGGCTTCAATAACAGTCACAGGTGAGAAAAGCAGAAACAATAAAATAAAATGTAAACAGCAGCAATATGACTTCACACTTTTTTTTTGCTTGCAACTGCATGTCTTGTTGAATCTGAACATATATACATATCTAACACATGGCTTGTAATATTTATACATGAGTTATTCCCTAAGATGTACACACTTTTATAGGATATATTAGCTCAGTTCCCTGAGCATATCAGTACTAGTCAGTAACATACTCTGGAAATCTGAAAGTGTTAATGTAGCTTTGAAAAGTGCAATATTCCTGAAAAGTACCAATGACTTACAAGAATCTGGGTCAATTTAACTGTGAAGAAAAGCTCACCCAACGGAGACTCACTTAAAGGCACACAAACACTTACATATTCTCTATGAGGAGATTAAAAAAAACTAGATAAAATGTTATAAATAATCAGAGAAAACCCTGGGTAGGGACAAGAATATATGTGGCATGTCAGAAACACAAGCCTTGAAATAAGAAAAAAAAAAGACTTTAGAAATTCACATAGGCCTCAGCAATGTGAACTTATTTAAGGGCGATGTAGACTTATTACTGTGTTCAAATCCTACTTACTTGATTTTTCCCAAATGAATTGGCATGGACATTTCTTCTCTCAGAGTCTAAATTTTACACACATAATTGGGGGCATATTATTTTTTTAAATAAATGCATAGAAGTGCATGAAGCACAGTGCTAAGAAATAGTAAATATTCAAAGAGACAGCCTTGTTTTACTACTAATGTCTGATCTGAAATAGACTGTTCTTCACATGCTGCAGGAGAATGGGTCCTTCCCTTCTCAAACAGCATCACAGAACCCTGGTGAGAGCTCAGAAAACTGTTACTTGCATATCTACATTTTCTATTTCATATTTTTAGCTATAGTTTTAAGAAGACTGTTCACTTGGTACATGCCTTTTCTTTCAGGGAAAAGGAAGGCAAAAGCAAGAAAAGGTGATTGTTAAATCACTACCTTGACAACAAAGAGAACCAATTGTGAAATAAGCAAAAAAAGACCATCTTAGCAGTTATTCAGCTTGTATAAGTTTAGCTAAAAAGAGTCAATTCCATTTAATTGATCTTGTAGGGCTGCTAGAGTTTTCTTTCTTTCCTTTTCTTAAAAGATTGCAGTTGCAGAGATTTGCTATAAAAATCAGCAAAAATTAAAGTTGGGTATAACTTTAATTCTATTTAATGGACCTTGATTTCATCATTTTGTGGATGTGTAAGTCTTTGATAGGACTGAAAACTGGCATACAAAATTTTCACTTTAACATTATACTACTTAACATATATCATTGTATTTGCCAGTTTAAAAGCAATTTACTTTAATGGATTTATTCTTTATAAAAACCTTATGAAGACATCTTGTTATTATTCCTTTTCACACTGAGGAAACCAAGGCAACAAATATTAAATAACTTGCCCAAATTTTTACAGCAACTAAGTGATATAATTGGAACCTTAGCAGTGAGTTCCAAAGATCCATGTGAATGTCCTGCTATCATCAGATTACTAAGTAAAAGAGCAGAAGAGGAAGTGTTTGGGGTCACTAACTGAATTATTTCATTGTTCTTCAAAATTATATTTCATTGTATAACTTTTCTGCTCATTTAAAATAGAAACCTAAGGAGCTGGGGGGATGGCTCAGTAGGATAAGCACTTCTCTGGCAAGCGCAGGGCCCGAGTTCAATCCCTGGTTCCACCAAAAAACTAAAGGAAATAAAATAAAACAGAAGCATAGCTTAATTTTTCAGAAAAAAAAAGTGCAGGTAAACTATAGCAACTTAGTTTTGTGCCTTGTCCCATATTGCAGTTACTGATGATAACCATAGGCAGCTAAGTCTCAATATTTTAATTTTTAAAAGGTGTTTCACTCATTCATATTTATGCTCATTAGTGAAGTACCACATGATGTTTTGAATTATGTGTTCCTGGAGCAGTGCTCACCTCGGGTTAATAAGCATATTCATTACCTGAGATCCTCAACATTCGTTGTGGCAAATAACAAATTCCACTCAAATTCCTTGTCTCTTTTAATATACACAATGCATTGTTGTAAATTATATTCACCTGCTGTTTCCTACAAACTAAAATTACTTTCTTCCATCACACAATCATATTGTACACACTCACCAACTTCTCTCCTGTTTTTCTTCCCCTTCCTTTCCCTAGCCTTGGGTAACCAACATAACATATCTTGCTTCTATGGTGTCAAGATACTTATACATGCCACCTACAAGTTAGATCATGATAGGTTTGTCACTCTATGCCTGACTTAACTCACTTTTGATGATGTCTTGTAGATTCACTGATATAACTGAGATGACAGAATTTCATGCTTCATTGTACCTCAATAGCATTCCATATTCTTTAACTGTTAGTGAATAGACTTATAAATACTACATTGTGAATTACTGTAAATTTTGCTGCAGTAAATGTGGAAGTGCAAGCATCTTTTTTGTGTGTTGGTTTCATTTTCTTTCTATATATATAGAAAGAAATATATATATCCCACAGTTGTGGGATAGCTGGATCATAAGTAAGTTCTACTTTTAGGTTTTGAGGAATTTCTCATCTTAAAAAAATTTCCAGTTAAGAACATTTTATCTTAAACTCTTATGCCTGTCTTAAATGTAGAGTCTTCTCAGACTTAGAAAATAATAGAAAAGAAATGTATACAAAACCCAACCATTTGCATCCCTTATATTTTAAGATAATCACCCTAGATGTTGTTAATCCAACTAAGTGTATTGAATAATTTCAGAGAATGACATAAAATATCAGTTTATCTTATTATGTCTTATACTATATCTCTTGTTACATTTACTCTATTTAAACACCAATATATAGCTACTAGCATGCAAAAATTCATGGTCTACTATCTACATTTTAAAGGTTTTGCTTCATTTATGTGTAGTAGACACCCTAGGAAATTCAATTGATAATTGTACTTCTTGTAATTTAAGACTAAACTGTGACTGGACAATCTCTGTGACAGAGATTTTTAAAATTCAGAGATGAGATTGTACTATGAAAATGATTTTTTATTATGGACATGAAACATTCTGAAGGTAATCTTGGTTAATATATTTTGATAAAATTTCCAAATGAGCACTAATCAAACTTGACAAAAAAAACCCACAGAAATTATGTTTTGCCAATTTTACTTTCAAAAATATATAATTATAATAATTACAATTGAATAGTAGCAATTTTATTTTCATTGTTATATATATATATACACACACACATATATATCAACATACCTATCTATATCTTGTATATAGTAACTAATAGTAAACTATTTAGAATTCTTAAACTTTAACATTTAGGACTATTAGAATAAACTGTACTGGCAGATACAAACTAAAACTAAATTCATATATCTCTAATTATTAAAATGTCATCAATAATTCCTAATAATTTATGTATCAGGATTGACTTTACCAAATAACTAGTAATTTATTCTATCCAACGTGATAAATGACAAAAGCTGAACTCTTTAAAAGGTACTGTGTATGTATCATTGCCAATTCAATTCACATTCATACCTACAATACATATATATAGAAACTTCACAGCTTTGTGATGAAAGCCCTAGCTTGAGTTATTAATATTTGTATTTAAATGCATAGTTTGATTTTACCTTAGGGACTAGTAAAGCTTATTTCACAATACTGAAAAGACAAAAAGCAAAGTTTGCTTCCACTAATACCCACAAAAGAAACTTATCTGGCTTTGAATCTTCTACAGTTATGTGGGTCGTTATATGTTTATATAATTTGACCATCATTGAATGTTACCATTGCTATCACAATTGACATAAAATCCTCATTTCTTTAATATATGCAAGACTATCATAAACATGTATGGCCCATCAAATACTCTAAGATCTGAATGAGTTTTTCACTCATTAAGTTTTATTTAAAATTCGACTTGTAAGGAATCAAATGTGATAACAAATACACTGACTATATGAATATAAACCTAAGCAGAGATAATCTATGCGCCGGCGCTTTAGTCCACTGAGCTATCAGGTTGGCCCTTATAGTTATCTTTGTGTTGGTAACAAATAGGTCATCTGATCATTTGTGACAATTTTAAACCATGAAATATAATCTCACTATTTAATATCCATGCATTAATAATTGAATAGTAAATAGGCATGCAATGCGGTAGCTGTACGCTTTTGTGAGAATGAATGACCATGTGCTTCTTGGACTCAGTTAAAATAATCTAGGTGCTCTGTCTTTTTAATTCAGGTTTGAAATTTCACAGGTCTCAACATTTAGATCCTAAAGTTCTACCTTCGGACTTCTGGATTCTGAGCAGAAAATGTTACCAAAAACCTCCTGGAAACAAGATTCTTTGCAATCCCAAAGAAAAATCAAGACTGTGTGTACACTGCCAGTTTGACTTTTTCCTGTGTGCTAAGTCATCTTGATACATACACTGTGTTACAATGGAGAGCAAAAAATACAACTGATCACATTGGAATAGGGGAGCAGATTTCCAAAAGGTGGAAGTGACAAATAGCGCAGCATTTCTAAGGAAAAGAAATCACAACCCCTGACAAGTTTCTATTTTCGCTGAGCACATACTATGTGTGGAGAGCACAGAGAACATATTGGTGGGCTGTAGAGACTACCCAGATCCAGAGGGTAAATATATGCCAGCTCTGCTAAAAGGGACCGTATGCATGAAGCACACTTTCTGCTACACAGTAGATGTGTAAAATATGTTAATTCCCTTCTTATGCCCTGCTGTAACTGTGACTTGAAAATGGCTTTAAAAATATATGTTTCCTTATAAAGATTTTAATCTTGATATTTTACTGCATAGTATTAAACTCATAAACATCTCTTAACCTCTACATTCTCAAATGTATGGTGCCATCTACTCAAAGGCAGTACTTTGTCAGTTCTGGGACCCAACTATTTGAAAATGTTATACTGTCTTTTTTTGCAGCATTCGAGGGTTTTTCATGCATATTTATTCATTTTCCTAGTGGTAGATCTCCTCATTTTTGCTATATTGTTTTGTCTTTAATTTCCTATGTATGCACAGTGTAGATGGAAATGAGTGCTATAAATGTACCCTTGCTGTTAGTTCTGTTTAGTGATGTATGCTCAGGACGTTGGACGCCATCAGGAAAGAATAATACTCGGATCAGCACAAAAGCTGAATAGCTTTATGCCCCAAATAAGGCCGAAGACTTAATTTTCACTATGAAATTGCCAACATTTGCTCACCTTGAGCATTGCATAATACATTAGCGTCCGATGAACTTCTGTTGCTCTTTTTGGACTCTGAATTCCAGCTCCTCCATCCACTTGCTAGTCCTTTTCTTCTTTTGCACTGTCTCCTGCTTGTTCTCTTGCCATTTTTCTTTATTATTCTTGGAATTAACCCAGTTTCTCCACCATGTTAGATTTAACATTGCTTCTTTCCCTATCACTTTCAGATATCTCCACCATCTTTGTTCTTTGCCCAAAACTGAGTTCTCTTTCCATCTTATTCCATCTTACAAGGCCTTCTTTAACTTCTGTATGACAAACCTGCTGCACTCTTAGCTGGGTTCTATTCAGAATTTTCTAAATTATTATAATAATACCTGTTTCAAAAATAGATATGATATGATTACATATCAGTCTTTTTTGCTATGTTTTCTGAGGCAAGATATTGCTATATAGGTAGGCTGGGCTTAAACACAGAATGTAGCCAGGCTGGCCTTGAGCTTGTAGCAGTCCTCCTGCTTTGGGTTTCTGAGTGCTGGCACTGTGGGTCTGCACCACTATGCCTGGCTCATGTCAATCATTTTAGGCCCAGAAAATTGGAAGCTTTTTTTTGCTTTTTTATATCACCTAACAAGTCAAACATCTTCTAATGATTGCTAAATATTGTCTTATTATTACAAACTAGGAGTGTGCTCAGATGACTAATCCCCAGATATACTGCCAAGAAGAAAGGACTATTCATTGGATGACACTAGTTTACTTGAATTCTCAGTTTGTCACATGAAGATCTCCACTGAATGTTACGCTTAAACTGTAAACATCCAGGGTTATTCTGAGCTAAATTGAAATCATGTTATGTGTAATTCATGTCCATCAATTTCACTGACTTATGATTAAATAAAGTGAACTACAGAGCAAACAATGCCATAGCCATTTTACTTAAACTATTAAATACATACATTTTAGTTATTTTATTAGTTAGGAAGACTACGGCCTAGGAAACTGTGGTGTGAAAGACATAGAACAATACATGTGTATTGTGCAGGATGGGTGATGACGCTACTCTTTTTGTTAGGCCAAGCTGGTCAAGAGCATACGTATTTTGTAGGTAGATACGACACGCCCTAAAGTGTCTGTGTGTCTCTTGAAAGCTGTGGGCCTTCGGCAACTTATTTTCTGAACCTTATTTTGTTCACCTACAAAACTGAATAATAATAATACCTAATTAAGGGGATTACTAGGAGGATTAAATGGGATCATACACTCAAGCACTTACCAGCACATACTGCATAAACATAAATCTCAGGCAGCATTAAGTGTGATTACGATCTGATCTTCACGGGAATTTATGTTTACCTACTCTTTATGAGATAAACTGTGGGCATGCTACAGCTATCAGAGGATAATCGTTCCACAGATACCTTGGGTGGGAACTGCTCCGAACTCCTGGGTATCTTGCATTTGGATGGCCTGCTTTGCCTCTCGGTGCCACTGTTTTTTGATTTGAAAAGATGTGATGATGATCATAACCATCTCCGAGTGTATTTGTGAAGAGTAAAGGAATTGATATGCACGGCACAGAGCCTGGCACATACTTTTTCTGTAGAAGTTGATCATTACTAGTATCAATACAGATAATATGTGAAACAAACATGAATCCACATTCTGCCGGACTCATGTATATAATTAGCTGCAAGGAAAGATTAGGTGATAAAAATCATTCTGTATTCATTCTCTTAAAATGAAAAACATTGACTTATTATGCATCAACTCATAATTCTCTCTAAATGACCTTACATGATCATGAGATTCTGCAAAAGGGTTATTATGAGTAACTATATATTGTCATTTAAAACATCTGTGTTGTTAAATTCCTTTCAACAGCACAGCACAGCACACTGTTGAATTATTCAAAGTTAATTGTAGATCTAATTACAAATGTTCTCTCTAAAAAAGTAATTGACAATCATAATCTACCTCCTCCCACTCCATCTCTTAAATTCACTAAAACCAAAAATCTCAACTTCTTTAAGAGGTTTGAATGATAACCAAACCAGAAGTCATTGACGAAGACATTTCAGGAAATATTGATAAAACTCACAAGTCAGTCAGAAGAGCACAGAGCCACACATATGAACAGTAATGAAAAACAAAATACAAATACAGTTTCCAAATTAATTACCTCTGTGTGATAAACAGAAATGATTAGCCCTAATCGTGTCTCTTACCTTTCACTTACATCACTTTTCAATTACTTGCAGATAAAAGAGCAAGCTTATTAGGTTAGAATGTTCTCGGGTGTAGCAATAGTAGGGAGAACTACATGGCTTCAACAAGAAAGACGTTAAGATCCCACAGATGAGATGTCTGGGGATAGGGAAGAGAAAAAGGAACAGCACCTCCACAGTGCCACCGAGGGCCAGGCTCGTGCTACCTTTACTGGGCTAATTTTGGAAGTTGGTCTTTTAACCTACTATTCGTCAGGACAGTGTCCCTCTGTGGCTCCCATAGTTCTAGAAATAGCATGAGAAAGCAGCCCAAGCTGTCCATTGTGCCAGGAAAGCACTTTTGCCCAGACACAAAGGGCCCCTCTGCAGCAGCCTTTCCCTAATTTTCACTGGTAAGAAGTGTGTCCTTCTCACACAGTGAGCTCTGTGAGCGGGAAGATCTAGGAAGAAGTGCCTAGAAAATTACAATTAAATTTTTGTGAGGGGATCTGAAAAATCCTGTGATGCTGGGTAGACTCCCACCTTAAATAGAGTTAGGTCCTAAGAGCAAGCAAAGGCGTGACTTGGCTAGAAAACTCCAACATTCCAAGAAAGTGGTTCTTTTTCAAGATCAGCAGGGGACTTACTTCCATGGAGTGATTCAGTTCTTTTTTTTTTTTTTTTTTTTTTTTTTTTTTTTCTGTGTTTTCCTGTGTAATATCTTTCGTACATTAGGTAGATTAGGATCATTCTCCACTATTTTCAGGATAAATATTACCCTTACTTCCAAATCACATGAGCCTGAGAGCCCAACCTGATATTGGGATGAGCATTATAAAACAGGTGGAGACCCCTTTTCATGTCTATAATAAAATGAATCCTCATGTGAAAACAATTACCTAAGGACCATCAGCTGTCACTCCCTGCAGGGAGGAGACACTCCCATGCAAATTAAGTCCTACTTGTCCTTTGCTCTGGAAACTGGGGAACTGTCGAGGTTTTGTTGTCAGGAAGAATCTAAACAATATGCCTGGTGCAAGGCCAAAATGTTTCCTGTGACTCATGTGCTAAAAGCCCAGGATATTTTTTAAAAAATTGATTTGTCTGAACAGCATGAGAAGTTGTAATGTTACATGCGTGTTCCGAAGGGCTCACCAGCCTCTTTTAATGAAGTGACTACACAGCATCATTTCTTTTTGGACTTACTTTCACCTTTGCTTTATAAGTACATTTCAACACAGGAACTGTAGATATGAATTTATTGTGGCCAAAGGAGGGGCTATTTGGGGAGCTCCTTTCATGTGAAGGGATTTCTGGAGTACCAACTGCACAGAGTCTGATTTATCTGTCTGGACCTGCACCACAACAGCCCTTAGAGATGCACGCTGAGAAACATTCCTCTCACACATGTGCTACCATCTGCCTATGAAGAGTGAAAGATATGAGCATTGTCATCACCAGTACAATTTTTGTGGGTGTAGTCCCACAAAAACAGAGAAAACTCTTTATTTTTCAAAAATCCATCTTCTGCAAAATTAACTTTGGCATTGACGTGTATAAGATGTACCAACACAAGGTCCTGCTTTTACCCAGTCCTTTCTTCATAATAAACTCCAAACTAGGTCCGGAGGAAGAAGCTCAAGAAGAGCATATTTCTTGGCAGTCCTTGTACCATAGATATAATGTGAATTGGTTTTGTGACTAAATTACAAGTTTTTCTAGCTCGCTTGCCATCAATATTGAGAGACTGTCACCGAGACCTCTATGCAGAGCAGCTATTCACTGCCAAGAGGTACTTATGGTCACAAAACAGGTATCCGCGATGACAGAGCCACTAGCTTCCTGTCATGGAGCGAGGAAAAGATCTGAATTCACATGTGGCTTCAGATTCCAGCTCTGGCACTGGGAGTGTCACTAATTTCCTCTGAGATTTGGCTCTCTTGTCTAGAGAAGAAAGGTAATTATGGGAATATCTTACTCATAAAAATCAAACAGAATAAATCATGGACGAGTGCTTCCTAAAATGAGGTGAACACTGTAAATATGTGTTATTTATTGACTAAAGGATGTCGAGATATACACATGTAGCCTTTAAGGATCTGTTATAGTATTAAAAATAAAATATACCTGCATTTTTTGTGATTTATGTGTTCTCAAAATCGACTTTGAAGCCCTGGTATATGTCACTTTTTATTCCATGCTGCAAGAAGGTGAAACACAAACTGAGGTGATACATCCTCAAGTGTTCAAAACTGACAGTTAAATTGTATTCTTGAAAACTTGAGGCATAGCTTGGGGAAAATTTAAAACTATTTTTGTTTTCTTTTATTAAGTAGACTATGAGGCTATGAAAACACTCCTAAAGCTGATAAAATACCTTGATAACATTAGTGTTTTTCAAAGAACTCTTCATGTTCTTAACTTTAAGGACCTATATTCTATTCTAATATTTACAATAATTGTAGTGCAAAAATAATTTCTATTTAGATTATTATATGTACAATGACAAAATTATATTCTATGCTGTTTTAAAATAAACTATTAAATTTCTTCATTGCACAAACATTTATGGTCCCCCTACTATATGGAAATAGCACCAACTAGCACTGAATTTTCAATTCAGATTTAACAACTTTAAGTAAGACTTGGTGGTCACTGAGTTCAGTAATTTAAGTATTTGAGGAAAAAAATTGAGAAAGAAGCACAGAATGTTTGAATGTATCTGTTCATGTGTACATAAAATATGTATGTACAGTGTTTATATAACTAGCACAGGAAGATATTATAAAAGTAGAGGTGTTGAAGGTACATTTTAACTACTAAAACTGCATTCTTCAAATGTATCAGTTCAAAAACAATATAATACATTATGGTACATATTACATGCATGCAGTAGCTCAAATCTCTACATTGTGTTTAAGCAATACCATATTTCTCAATTAATGCTCACTATTCAGGAAGAACAAAATAAAGTTTGAATTGAATTTCTGTGCTTATTTGGAGTTAGAGAATTGCTACACATTTTTCTCATAAATGTAATAACCTCCTATTTCTAGTATTCCTAATTAAGAGAAAACCACACTAACTATACTACTGTTTGCTCCAGAAGTTGACCAGACAATTTAGGTAGGGATTTATACCAATGAGGTAAGTTGACACAGACAGTATGTGTGTAGCTAGACAAAGCTAATCATGCATTGCTAGGTTGTTAGTTAGTAGTACAATTGCAAAATGATTTAAAACCTGCACACATGCCATTACCTACACTCTGTTTTAAAGCAATCCCATGGAATTATTAATAGTGTGCATATATGTAAAACTTTTTCACAAGATTAGTTGATTTCACATTAGTTACACTTAATATATCTTTGTAATATATATTTTAAAGGCTCATTTAATATATCACGCTATGTTCTTTTATACTAATGTAGCAAATTAGCAGTAAGTATACACATTAGCAAAAGTTTGCGCAGTCATTCTTGTGTTTTGCTATGATGCAATGCCAGAGATCTTTTGTGGATAATTTCATACGTGGAATATTTACTGAATAGTTATAGACTTTCATGTTCATGAGCTAAGTATATGATTTGTTATTTTATAAACTAATTTCAATATATGGAAATTTATATGGAACAAGTGATAACTTTTCAGCATTCTAAGTCTTTATATATTTAATTTTGTATGGTTTAGAAAAAAGAATAGCTTACATTTGTGTAGGGAGGCTTAGTTTAAATGTATGGAGTTGCATATATGACTATATCTAAATTTCTTCCTTGTAGTTTTTCTTTATATGGTAATCATGCCTATAGATTGAATAAAGAGTTGTGTATTTATAATATTTACATGCTAACATGCTGTTCCAATATTTGCCACATTTCCTTTATCAAAGGCCATATCATTTAGCATTGAGGTGCATATGTAAAGGTACAGCACTGGCTTCTTGGTGAATAATCAACCTAATTCTTTTACAAAAACTGAGCTACTGTATCACACTTGTGTCAAGGGTGACAATACTGGGTAAATCTTCAGACCAAATAATTTGCCTCCATCACCAACTCCAACTTTTGCTTCGTAAGTGAATCTGATGCACAGTTCAGCACAATGCCATGAGGGCAAAGGATGAGTGAAGAAATCTGTGTAGCTGAGCATGCACACCACAATCTGGGAACCCCACAAAAGTAACCACTCCAGAAAGAGCTTGCTTGGCTGATCCAAAGCTCCGCTGTCAAGTTCCACACGAAGACAGAGTCCTCAAAGAAGGCATGCAGAGGACACAAAGCTGCCCTGGAGAGCCCAGCACCCAATATGCTCCATGACTGAGAGCACGTATCTGTTTCATTACCTCTGAGACTTCAGGACTGGGTTCTGCTGGTCCAACTGCTGACAGCAGGATTGTACATTAGCTCTTCCTGAGCTCCAAGAAGCCAACTCTGAGTAATAAAAATCTAGCTGCTATACTTCAGTGCCTATAGGGAGATAAATTCAGAGAAGTGGTACACAGACCTTGTGATACAGAATTGTTCAAGAGGAGAAATGACCCTCAAGATTCAAATAAAATTTCCAAGGGAATTCTGATGTTAACACACTTGATTCCTAATGAAGAGCTGAGTGCATAAATTGAGAAAGATATAACCTAAGTGAATGTCCAAGATAATCAAATGTAAGACATACCACAGCATACAGATACAAGAGATCTTTACCAGTAATAAATAATGAAGAAAAATATGAACCTGTTTTGAGTAACTTTGTAACACAGATATAAAAAACCAGTTTATATGAAAAATAAATGATAAATACCCAATAGTAAAAAATAAAGACAGATAAGAGAAAATTCTGTAAGAAATATTGTAATAAAACTAATATTACAATGATACAGAAATAATTTACACAAATAAAACAAAATGTACATACATATCCATATGTATATATATATATATATATATATATATATATATATATATATCACTCAGATGTTTCAGTTTTGGAAAATGATCAATTCTTTAATAAAATTTGCTGGCATAAAGAGTATTGGTAATCCATATTTATGAAAAGAAAACTTTGTACTTATATCACATTACACAAAATTATCAGAATAAACACAATAAAATAACCAATAAAAATGGTATTATTAATTAGTTCCCACAGGCAGTACACCAGAAGTACATAATATATATAATATATAAACTAAATTATTTGTGTGTACACACAGTTACACTTTAGTTGTATTGGAAATTATTTGTCTATTTGCTGAGTTGTAATATAATGTAACAACTGAAAATCTTTAAACTGTAGAATTAACATATGGATTGATCTATTTGAACTATATTAAAATGTTCCTTAACATTATTTTCCTCTTTGCTTGTTTGAATTAGCCCCAGTGCTTCTTCCCTATTTTGATGTGGTTAGCTGCCAGTGCTACACATTATATATTGATTGCATTCCAAAATTGTTACCTGTCCAATTGCTAAACCATATTTCTTTACAGCTAAGGTTTTCAGTCCTTGTCCTTCCTCCAAAAGTCTGCCATCATAAATTTTATCAACATGCAATTACATATTCAGTATTTATAGACATACTTCCTCCATAGAGACGTACTTCTTTATGGGAAATCCCATGAAGATACTGGCTGCCCAGTTGGTAGCACAATTTTGTTGATCTCTTTGAACACATACATAGAGAGAAAATCATGCAGTGCTCTTCATAATTATGGACTTCCACTGTTATTGCAATGAAAGATCACCATTTTTGCCTGCAAGGACACTGAGAGCTACAGTATTAAATTTGTCAAACATACTGTTCTGCAATAGAGAAACCATTTTAGTTGCAAAACTCTTAGTAGCTGAATAGGTTGGCAATTCCTCCTAACTCCTCTAAACACCAAGACACAGCACAGAGTAAAGGTATTCAGTTCTGTATGTGCTGAGTTCTTAAGGAGACTGTTGTGTGTAGGGGGTACAACAGGGCCATCCACAGGGGTAGAAACATCTGTTCTTTGCAGAAGGATATCAATCTCTCTTGTTACGTGTTTAGTACAGGTCTACAGAGCCTCAGTACACAGGTCAGACTCATAGCGATGCTCCTGTTTTCAGCCTCCTGAGCACTGGAATTACAGGCACGCCTCACCACACCCAGTGTTCAATCTCTTTATTGCCACTTGAGTTCTTCAGAATTTTGCCTTTTACCAAAATCATGAGAAGATTCCTTCCCTTAATACTGCTGTGAGTGTCTCCTCTCTGGATTGGTTCTCAGCACGGGTCCGCTGGGAGGTTGCGTTTGGTGCTGCTCTTTGTACGTCAGCTGGTAACTCTATCTTTCTAATTAGCTACCAAATTGGTCATTGCTCATTATACAGTTACAGTGTGAAGATCAGAGGCAGTGCTTTGCGGGGATAGTTCATAACATCTAGCATGAGATTTAACTTTTACATCTATTACATCGATTGCTGTGCCTTAAATTTTGAGTTCATGTGATCAACTCAGGTGTTAAGCTGTCCACTAATGGAATGTTTAAAGGGGTGAAGTAGTTGGCTGTCTTCAACTACAGCTTAACTATTGCCAAATAAAGAAACCAAAGCACATTTTTAACTAAATATGTGTAAAATCATTTACTCAAAGTTTTCTCTGACTTTTCTCTGCCCAGGCTATGCTGCAGAGAACCACAATCTGTCTTCGGGTTCACTCACAAACTCTTTTACCTTATTAGGTCCTCAGTTGATAGAAAAGAAATAGTCTTTCACTTTGAGGTATTAGTTTTACAGGCTTCCCCTTAGTTTCTCCTCAATACCTTTTTAAAACTGAAACTGAAATTCATTAAATACTTTAACTGGTTCTCACATAAGGGAATTTCCTTTGCCTTTTGTTCGTATTTTTAAATGAGAATAAACTCATATAGGACCCAGGTCAGTGGGTTGTGTTTGATTAGACTCTAGTAGTTCTTTGTACACAGTAGTTAAGGATCATTTGGTCTACAACATAATAGGGAGATTTAATGAGAACCTGGCTTTTATTAAAATTCTCATATATATTTTGCTGCCTAGAGAACTAAATAGGTTTTGGCACAAGGTGTGTGTGTGTGTGTGTGTGTGTGTGTGTGTGTGTGTATACAAGTTTTCAGTGAACATTTAATAAGATCCTATTCAGATCCAGTAGGGAACAAAAATTAGTAAACAGTGAAGTTATTTGTTGTTTTCCAAGTGCAACACTGAGAAATATGATTGTCTAATTTGTAGTTGCTGCATTTCCAATAAAGTAAGACAACACAAAGCATCTCTTTGTGTTGCATTGTTGGACTAACTACTTAAAAATATGTGGATTTACTTCATACACAATATCATGTAAATCCTGTGTCTTTGGATATTTTTTTTCAGTTTCTCTGCTCGTTTTATCGTAACATACTTGTCTGCTTTACATTCCTTTCTTTTTATAGTTAGAATTAATTATTTGTGGTACTTTTGGACAATTGTTGATTAGTTAGAAACGTCCCTGTTCCTTCCCTTTCCTATACACATCTGTTGCACATGGCGGCTTGGGTTTGGATTTGCAGCATGACAACTTACAGTGCTAGGTCACATCCCCAATTTTACATACTTTATATCAAAGTGACTGGCCTAAGCAGCACTAACTTAAGCCAAGAATGTGCTTGTCATTCTTCTGGACATAAAGTGGAGCTCTCATATGGGTACATAAAATCTAATTCGGATCAATGAAATGCGGCAGAAGATTCACGCCAAGCTCTTCTGATAAAGCAGCTCTTCTAGCACACATCCTAGAGAGAAACACTGCAGAAGACAGACTTCTCTGTCACGGAGGCCATACTTTTCCTCGGTATTCAGTATCAACACCCTTGGTTTGTACCAGTGCATTTGCACTTAAGTGCTCTCATCTTCCATCCTGGCCTTCCCGTACACATGGTGCTGTGCTGATCACATTTTCTCCAGGAAATAAGCAGAACATATTAAAAGTTTCCTAGCGTAAGGATATATGATGGTGATCTTTCTGCCCTTGAACTTAAACAGGTATGATGGTTCTATAGCTCATACATGGCTACATAAATATTTGTTTACTAAAAGTGTGAATAAAAGAATGATTACATGGTTGGATGCTTGCAAGTACTACTAGAGGAAAACACGATGCTGCGTTAGTAACACTGCAGGCTGTCAGTGAAGATCGATGGCTTTGCTGGTCATGCGATGAACGACCACCAGGGGCCACTCAGAGCTGGTGGAAGCCTCATTCAGTGTGACAGTCATTGATCTGCTGCACTACTCAGATGTGACCTTTCATGACACTACTTGAGGAGAAAAGGTTATGCTTCACATTTAAGCTTTGAATAATGAGGTCATGATCAAATTAAAGAATTCCTCTGGTGAGTACATGAAAAACACACAAATTAATGCAACAAATTAGATACATTGGTACAAAGAAAAGGTGAGCATGCTGGAACTAAGGATGATCCCAGAACTCAGTGCTTCTGAATGTTTTATTAATGAAGTGAAAATTTGCCTCATTAAAAATATCCTAAGAATGAGTTCTTATCACCTCTGCAATGACCTTGCAATGCCATTTACACAAAATATCAGGGAATAAGTAAGCAAAATCATAAATATGTTTCCTACATAACTAGGGAAACATTAGAGCACATTCTTGAAAACAGGGAGGCAAATACTCAGAAGAAAATCAGAAATGGCAGTTATTGCAATTAAATCTTCTATGTACACTTGCCATAAATCTTGTATTTGTTATGTGGAGGAAAATTTTCATTGTGTTTTATCTCAGTATGTCAAATATCTTCTGGTAAGGTTTGTGTACATCTAACAAATGTTCATCTATGAGCTAAAGCAAGAAATTATATTGTTTATTTAAACTTCTAAAGCTGCTGCAGCAGGACTGTTTTTGTGGTTTGAACTCTAATAAAATCTTAAAGGTGACAGTTACGTTAATTAACTTAGCATGCATCTATCCTTACATGATATAGTTGATAAATAATATTGTAATAGTTTTATTTTTAAAAAGGAAAATTATCCATGTTAGTTGCACAGTGACAACAATTTAATTAATAGGCTGAAAAGCATTTTAAACTCTTAAGTGTAGTTTGTGCAGAAAAGGCAGGCTCAATGCAGATAAACCTCAGCAGTCTCAGCGACTAAGGAATTTCCACAAACACAGAAAGTGCTATCGTATAGAGTACGGCATATAAATGTCATTCTATCATCAAAACCCAGCTCTTTATCCATTTAAAATATATTAATAAATTCCAGTGCTAAGAACCGAGTTAGACAAAGTTGGGAACAATGATAAAAAGTAACTTGCGTGTCAGCACCCTTGTTTCACAAATATTCCCAGAATACTGTGTGAATGCATGCTGCAATCAATTCTTGGCAATTATGATGCCATATATATCATATGCTTAGTGACAATTGCAGTACAGCAATGGCAGAGATGACTACGAGGACTCTGAATAACTCCCTGAACTTAATGTTAAGACCCATGAGTTAAAAATAAGTTTATGTGAATGTATCAGTGAGGAAAGAAATTATCAGCAATGAAAAGAAAAAGAATGTAAACATTTTTTTCTAGCAGATGCACAGATGCAGACTATTAGGAGAAAATGAATTTAGTTGCCTAAAGAGTCAGGCCAACTGAGAATACTTAGTCCATGAATCTTCTAATCAAAGACTTGAACAATTTTAAGATGGTACGAAATAAGCTGTCAGTTCTGCAGATATTAAATTATGTTACTGATGATACCCGACAACGTACTGAAAGATTTCATCATATAGTGAAGTAGTAGGAATAGGTAATACTCATATGGCCAACAAATCGCTAAGCCTGATAAATAATAGAATATAAATTTAATAGGCATAAAATTTTGACTTTTAAATATACTATGAAATGACTGAAATAGGTATCTAAGATTCTGCATAAGCCTGAGGAATAAAAACATCCTCACTTCATATCAGAATTACCGAATTCGATTTGTTTCCGCATGATACCACCTGCACACATGTGATCCATCTGCGTATTTATTGATCTTTTCCATAATTCTAGTTCTGCCAACAGCTGAAGTAGAATCCAGGAACTCTGAGTTTGTGGCCCATAAGAGATGTTTAAGAGACACTAGGTAGAACTCTTAAAAATCTAAGTAGTAGGCAAAGACTTTATGGACAAAAGCTAACTGCACAGGAAGTACCACAAAGAATGAACAAGTGGGATCTTATATTAATAAAACATTTGTGTAGTAAATGTACCCACCACAGAGTGAAAAGACAACTTACCCAGTGGGGGGGAGGGAAACTTAGCCAGTTGATTTTTAGACAATGGACTGTTATCTAAAACATTGAAAAAAATGAATAAAAACTCAGACCCTCCAAATTTAAAGACTCAGTCCACAAAAGGGCATATGGAATGAATACACACTTCTCAGAAGTACCACAGCAAATAATTATGTCAAAAACAGGTTAATATCACTTACCATTTGAGAAATACAAAGTAAAACAACACTTAGATACCATCAAATTCTAGAAAGAATAATTATAATCAAGAAATTGACCAATCACAAATGCTGGTGAGGCTGTGTGGAAGAAGGAAGTCTTCTCTATTGCTGTGGGGAGCATAGGCTGGTGTAAACACAGAAATCAGTGTGGATAGTCCTCAAAAATCTAGGACTACAGAAGACCCATTTGACTCCTTCTGTTCTCATTCTGGGTATCTTCTCAAAAAATTCAAAGCATCATACCACAGTTTATATGTGCACCCATATTTATAGTCCCACAGCTAAATAATAGCTAAATCTTGGAAACAACCCAAATGTGCATCAACTGATGAATGGATATAGGATGTGTTTTTTTTTTTTTAGTACAATGGAATACTACTCAACCATAAAGGACAAACTTGAGACATTTGTAGCTAACTGGATACATCTTGAGACCATATTCCGAAGTGAAATAAATCAGGTGAACACATGTAAATATCATATTCTTTAAGGTGAAAAACTGAAAGTGTAAACAAGAACCAAAATGCATAATAGAAATTGGGAATAGGAAGACAGTTTGAAAAAGGAAAGAGGTGTATATGCATCTCAGAACAACTGTATAGTGCATGTCTGCTGGTCTATGGATAGAAGCAGTTAATGTTTCTTTGTCTCCTTTTTTCAATTGTTTGTACTTTTTTCTGTACTTAATTACTTTATTCATTTCTTTCTTTTTTTCTTTTTCAATTTTATATCCATCTATTTCGTAATATAAATAACTGGTTGGAAGATAACACTGTATTACAACAAATACTGTGAAATTCATATTATTTTATTAAGTGAAAATCTGTATCACTTGTAATTTTTTTGTTTTAATTCCAATCTGTACTCTCTAAAAATAAAAAAAAATTAAAAAGCTAAAAAGAGAAAAGAGGAATGAAAGGAAAAGAAAAAAATTAGAAACCAGAATAAAATTACAACAGTTTTGTGGATAAAGATGGGGAGAAATACTGAAACGGAGCTGAAGACTGGGAAATAATGAACTAGAACTAGTGAAGACCTCTTTGACTTGCTCTGTTCTCGTTCTGGGTATCTTCTCAAAAAAGAAGAACATATTCATCACAAAATGATGATTATGATCATTTTGCCTGTCTAAGCTATACCACTAAACTTAATAAAAAGATAAATAAAAAATAAACTTGTAAATCTTTGTCACAGCCACACAGACCACAAAATAAAATTTTACACTCAGAGAAAAAAGAGGTGCTTAGACACAGTTAAAAGTCATGATGGGATTTTTAAAAGTGTAAAGTACGTCTATGCTGGTACGTCCCAGAGTCTACAGAACTGAACTGATTTCATGAAAATATCTGTCACATTAAAAAAATGTTAAATGAGTGGAATAGAAGAAATTACCAGGTAAACAGATTTCTGTTGTACTCACTCAGAGGCCATATCTGAATTATTGAATTTGATTTGTTTCTGCATGTTACCGCTTGCCCACCTGTGATCCATCTGCGTATTTATTGATCATTAAGACAGTTATGAGTATTTAAGTGTATACTTATACAATTACTTTAGTAGATGTGGTCAGAGTATTTTATAAGACTGCAGGAGAGAAGAGGAGAGATGCAAAGGGGAGGGCAAGGACAAATCGCTGACACATAATATACTTAATGTTTGTGATTATTTACCTAACAGAATATAGAGACTCATTATATAGTTCTTTTTTATATGATTCTGATTGAAACTTTTCATACTAAAAAAAAAAAAGCAAAAGCACAATACAAAAATATTTGGGCAAACAATTAAGGGATTCTTCTCTCTTCCCCGTTGGGATTCTGATTTCTAATTCAAGCTAAGACCAAGAAAATGTATTTGAAAATTTCCTGAGGCACTTAACATGCAGGTGTTCGACAGACGACACTTTGAGGAATGCTGAAGAGAAATTATATTTGCTCACGCTGGAATAAATTATCTCAGATAAAACATTAAAAGCTGCTAAGTATTTTCAGATGTCATTCTATTCAGTGGCACCTCCGTCAAGACCAGATGGTAGCTGGGAGGGAGGCAGCCCTGGTCAAGTTAGTATCAAGTTGATTCTGTGGGACACGGTGCTTTGCAAACAACAGACATGCAATCATGTTTGCTTTCTAAAAGCATCACTGGGTCCCAACATCTCTGTCAATCAGCAAACACCTCTCCTCTTGAAGCAAATCATCCTAAAAAAGTCAAAGTTGTTAGATTTGGCTCTGGTTAGAGCACACTGGAGAAGCTTTCTCTTCTAGTTGCTGCATTTCCAGCTCCTAGTACCAGGTGTCACTCAAGAGTCAGCCCTTGATCACTTCAGGAACAGGGCAATTCTCTAAATAATTAAAAGAAACAGCTTTGCAATCTGACTGATTGTTTCCAGAACCTGATTCTGCCTCACACTGAGTGCTCTTTGATAAATTACTCAGCTTCTCTGGAATTCAGTTTCTTCTTCCATAAGCATGGGTGGTCAGGGAGATATGGGTAAGACATAGGGCCCACAAAGCAAGCTTGATGTGAATGTCCTGTGCTAAAAAACAAAAGAAAAACTAACATAAATATATAGTAGTGACACTTGCTCACATTTTCTTTTTAAACAATTCTAACTGTTCAAGATTGTCCCTGAATCATGATAAATGTATTTAAAATATTAATATTTATTATTTACATACTCCCTGCAATGCTAAAATCTACTTCCAATAAAATGTTCATTTACCTCCCTGCCCCACATTAGGGAATATTAGAGCCTACTTACCCAGGTTAACATATTTAAAAAATAATTCTTCCTCTACACTCAACTAATTATGTTTGTGAAAAATTGACATCCAAAAAAGCAAAGTAAAAATTTGGTATCCTTAGCCTACTGTAGTTTCTGTCTACTTCTCTAAGCTCACATCATGCTCCCTTCCTATGCAGCTCAGGGCTGGGGTGCAGCCCAGAACTGGGGTGCAGCCCAGTGGTAGAGCACTTGCCAATGTGCAGGAGGCCTTGAGTTCAATCCCAAGCACCATCATAATTTTTAGAGTTTGGTTTTGTTTAATCTGGTTTCTGAATTAGTCCAGAGGATTTCAAGTTAGAGTTAGCCTGGGTTACTTAAGAAGAGTCTGTCTGCTCCAAAATAAAAATCAAAAGGTGTGGCTAGGAACTAGGTCCACTTCCTAGTCTGCAAGAAGCAAGCACTTCTGCTGTGTCCTCGAGTTCTTTGTTCTAATCTTTGAATTCTCAATAACTCAAGGACATTTTTCTTGTAGATAATGACTATGAAGTCTTACACACTTCAAAGGCTTCTTACACTGGTATATTCATTTTCTCCTCCACTCTCACTTCACCTCATCAATATAAACTGTCGCTCCCAGCACGGCATGCACCTATGACCCTTTCAGTGGTAGGAATTTAGAAACCATATTGGTTGACTAATTAAATATGCTCCACATAGTTATCTCTTGTCAACATCCACCTTGTGATGGCCTACACAACTTCACACAGTTTTCTATTGTGGAAATAACTTGGAACATAATATCAGTAATTCCTGTGAGTCACAATTCCTTACTTGTACCAACAATTAACTACTTGTCTCCTATTTAGTAGTGAGCATGGCCTCATATCACAAGCAATTAAGTTCTTAATAGTCCAATTAGTGGCAAGCACAAATGCAAGGCAAAAGAAAAATAGAAGTATTTAAATTAAAATCCCAAAACTGAGATTATTCATGTACATGTGTTTTTAGGTCTCCTACATCTGTTCCAGGACATGCTCTAATTAGCTGTGACTTTCAAAAAGCAATGTACTTTCTGGATTATTTTCATTTCTTCCTCTTGACTCCTGAAAGTCAGACTGGTCTTTTATGTCTTCAGTTATATGTTGGAAATTAATGTTTTTTTTCTGCTTATTATCCATAAACATGTTAGAAGCATATGAAGGAAAAGGTGGAATTAACAAATCATCTGTTTTTCCTAAATTACAATTTTTGTGTATTCTGCCAAATGCTACTTGTAATTGAGTTGTTTAATATAATTTCAATTAAATTTTTCATTAGCCCAAAAGTCAGTCTATATAAATCTATTTTTATGATTAAAAAATCAGGTATTTCTCCTCTTCTTCAAGCTGTCATGACAAAATGAGAGTTGTGCTAATTTTAATCTCAAAACTCATCTATTAATGACAAATTTATAAAGGAAAGGAATTAAGAAAATTAAGCGCTGATAGTAGAAGTGGTAATAATCCCTATTCCCTCTTTTACACACATTGACCCTTTCATGGCATTAATTTTCTCCCAAAGAGGTTCAATAATTAAAAACATATTTGGAGAGGAAGAAAACTACTATAAATAAATTTATCACTTTTGATACTGTCCTCTCTTGAAACCTGACAGTCTTAACCCAATGTCATTTCTAAGTTGAATAAACATACACAAAGACCTAAAGAAAATTCTTCATTGACTAACAATTGTACATTTCAAAATCCCTTGCAATGTTTCAAAAATCATCTATTTACTATATGAAAATAGCTTCTGCCATTCCAAACTACATAAATACACAATTTTTCATGAATATTATGTTATCATTTAATTAAAAACTCCATAATATTAAATGAATGTCCCAATAATAAGGCCTTAAAAATATAAAGGTTGTAGAGCAAATTAAACATTAGTACCTTATCCCAACAGCAGGGATAAAAAGCAACTAAGCAATAAAAAGTACATGCAATCGACTTTAGAAAAATTAGTTCTTACAACTGAGCTCTGGGTTCAGCTCTAAACCTTCTTGACAGCTACACCCAAAGTTGCTTTCCATCAACAAAACAAAAAACACAAGATCAGAGCAATTTTTTGATTTAAACACACAGCATGCTATTCTTAAATATCACATGGCAGAGCTCAGCTAAAGCACAGCAGGCAGAATTAAGTGCTGAAGGAACACTTCACTTTGCGTTGCTCTCTTTTCAGTTCTGAAGGACTGTACCAGCTAAAGGCTTGTAAGCAATAGTGAGCCAGATACCAAAAGGAAACTCACAGGTGTGGGGACCGGAAAAATGTTTATGTAGCTCATAGTTTGACTTATTATTTTATGTATTATATCTAAAATTTAGAAGCACTGAAAATCAAAATTAAAAGAAAAGCAACATTTTAGTGGGAGAGATGAGGCCAGGTAACCTGTCAATGAGAAGTAATTTAGGCTTTCTTGTATCCCTAATTACTTTCAACACTGCTAAAAAAATACAACACACACAAATTTATTCTTAAAACATTTCTAAACAGTATGGCAGGATGTGAAGACAGGGTATACCAATTAAACAGCCATGTGACTAAGATACCTCTCTCCTGCGCTGGAGCACTCAAATCTCAAGTTGGTGGTAATGGAGGCAATGTTGTTTAAAGTATATTTGAAAACCTCCAAAGCTACTTCAAGTGATATATCTCTTGAGAGTGGTTGGTAGATAAAAATGGTCAATAATTATTTTCTCTGAAACTTTGAAAGTTCAGTAGCACCAATAAAAGTACTGTCTGTGTGAATACTGTAGCAGTCACAACAGGGAATCAGTATGCTAAGAGCTCCTCTTCTTCTAATTGTATTAATTAGCAAATTATAAAGCATGTACTTATATTTATAATAATAATTTCTTATTGTAATTCCTGGGTATGTCTCAAAATGTCTATTACATGATCTAGCAATGCCAGATGTGTATTTGAAGGAAATGAAATTTGCATGTCAAGGAGGTAGCTGTACTCTCATGTTTGGGGAGAACTTGTTTACAGTTTCTTGTGTGTGTAATCAATCTTGTTTGTAGTTTCTGGTGTGTGTCCAACTATACACAACAAATGGAAAGGAAATTTATATATATATATATATATATATATATATATATATATATATATATATATATAACTGATTAGCAGTTAGCCATAAGAAGAAGTACAATCCTATCATTTGCCAATGAAAGGATTGTACTGGAGATTTTCTTAAGAGATTTCTTTTATTTTCACTATTTTAAATACAGAAGAAGAAAAAAACTATACTAAGTAAATGTCTTCAATGTGGCAATGTGAATTAAACATTTAACTAGCAAGATGACTAGCTATTGGAAGTACATGACAATGAGTGATTGCTATTAATTTTTAGTATAATGCAAAATCTGAAAAGACAAAATTTTTACTTCATGAAGCTTGATTTAATTTTCATTATTTATCAGGTTACAATTAGCAAAGAAGTAAACTACAGTATACTCTTTGATTGTGCCTATTCCTAAACTTTTCCTAGTCTTACTTTTCTTCTTTGTTTCTGTAGCCTGAATTTAAACACCTATATAATAAATTTACTTTAGCATCTACATTTCAATAACAAGAAAAATACTTTTGGTATGACAGACAGAGCAATTGCTTTTTTTCTCTTTCAACATAATATTTATTTGGGTGATTCCAACAATAGTAGGAAATATTTCCTAAAGTTTTTTACCTTACATACAGTGACTTATACTTCCAAATATTATTAGGTGTGACTGTATTTCTAACAGATCAGTTAACTTATTAATGATAACAGTCCCATCGGAAAAGACTGCTACAAATAATATCCAAATCCAAAACTCCATGCAGTAGGATAAATACCAGCATTAAGAAATTAATGGCTTGGGTCAGGGAGATACCTTAGTAGTCTAAGCACCTGATTGGCAAGTGCAAGGACCCAGGTACTGCACACCATGCTGGCCTTGTACTAATACTGCCACTAAAACCAGGTGTGGTGGTGCACTCCTATAATCCCAGTGGTGAGGAGGCTGAAACAGGAGGATCACATGAGTCTGAGCTGTGTAGGAAGACCCGGTACCAAATACATAAATTAAAAAATAATAACAATAAAAATAATGCCTTATCTGTATAACATTAAAACTTCACTGAGAGGAAGCTTACAGAAATAATGCCCTTTATAGTGGCATCAATAGAAATGAAATATTAAACCTAACCAAGGAAGTGAAAGACTACTATACTGAAAACTGTAGTACTCTGAAAAAGGAAACTGAAGAGGATATCAGAAAAAAGAGAGAGATTCCTCCTTCCTGGGTAGGCAAAAATAAAACAAGTGAAAATGGCCATTCTTCAAAAATTATTCCATAGATAGTCAGACAGACAGTGAGGTTAAATCCAACTGCATATGTTGTAGCATAATAATAAGCTTCTTTTCTGGAGGGTTAAAATTAGAGAAAAAGAAGGGCCACAAGGATAGTCAATATGTTGGCTCTAGCCTTTGAAGGTCAAAGAGGACTCAAGAACCTATACTGTAACATCATTTAACTCAGTTATATCCCAAATTTTCTGACCAAAGAGATTATTGGGCCACAGAGGAATTTGATCAATGATATAGAGTGTACCTAAAGAGAGTCACCTAGATAGAAAACATTCTCTCAGGCTTCCACAGAAAGAAAACTGGTCAAGCAATGGCTGTGACTCATCCACATGGCTCACACTGACAAAAGATCTACAAAGTGCGGTACAGGGTTTCAGGGTAAGTCCTGAGGCTACGTGACTGACCTTGGCAGATATGAAAGTTATATTTCTTGTTACATAGGTCTTACTTTATCTTGATCTTAACTGTCCAGCAGAAAAGTGTAGAAATGAGGTATGAAAAGTGAAGCCATGTTAATATGCTGAGCTGTGAAAGGCTCAAGTCAACAGATTCAGACATTGCCAGTTCTGTGGATAACCCACTACTATTGTGGACTACTGGATTATATTGGAATATTTTGCTGAATTCATGCACCTACAATATTTGGATAGCAAAGGAATACCCATCTCTGAAAAAACTAAACAAAAAGGGGATATAAATGAAGGATAATTTTGTATCTGTCTTTACAAAATAGGATATATATATATATATATATATATATATATATATATATATAGCTACTTTTGCTTAATTCAATAAGAAGAAAGATTTGTACTAATAGTGTTTGGAGAGGATGTCATGTCTGCATCTTGTGCTATGAATAACCACTATGATGACATCAATATGCAATGTATTAACTGTAAACTCTCC
This sequence comes from Ctenomys sociabilis, assembly GCA_004027165.1. Lineage (NCBI taxonomy): Eukaryota > Metazoa > Chordata > Mammalia > Rodentia > Ctenomyidae > Ctenomys > Ctenomys sociabilis. The sequence goes on from PVKA01006342.1 coordinate 51,509, forward strand.
TACCAACTTATTTTGAAATTGTCTCATTGCAATTTTTTCTCAATAAAATTAATAAAAAGTAAGTAAAAATAAAGAAACAGATCTATATAATAAAATGGGAAGAAGCTGAACTTAAGCATCAAACAATGGAGATGAGAAAAAGAGAAAAAATAGGAAAAAAGGTAGGAGAAATACATGCAAGTATATATACAGAATGGCTGAGATGGCTCTACTCACAATTTCCATCAGTGTTTTTGAAAATAGGAGTTAATGTTTAGAATTTCCACCTTGACTACCTCTGTAAGCTGATATCTGAGATATGAGGAACTACATCGAGGACTCCAATGTGTAAGACAAAACTCACGGTTGAATGCCTGTCATCTTGTCACTTAAACATGTACTGATTCTAATATCTTATAAATTATTATACTCGTTTTAAAACAAATTAGTACAACGAGAAAGAGAAAATTAAGATTTTTTGAAAACAAGCCCAATATTCAATTATTTCCTCAATTCTACATAACTATATTTGTTAAACTGAGCAATAGATTTGATAATAAAAATACATAATGGAGCAACCATTGTTAATTAGCTATTCCTGTTTTGAAAATCTGTAACATATACATTGTATATTGCCCCATTTCTGTCTTTTTTCTATTTGTTTTTGCTTTTGTTTTTACTCTTCAAACATAAAACTAAACTACATTAAATTTAAAGAAGAAAAGAAATTATTCCATAGATTTAATGCAATCCCAATCAAAATACCAATCATATTTCTCACTACAAAATATAGGAAATCTCAACAAAGAACTAAGTTATGGGAAGCTACAAGTAAAATGCTCCCTCCCTTCAGTACCAGTAACTAAATCCAAGGTCTTTGAACTGAGCCCCAGTCCCAGCTTTTATTTATTTATTTATTTATTTATTTATATTTTAACACAGTCACGGCTAAATCACTACCCTTCTGGGGTGGGCTTACATTTGCTATCCTCCTGCTGTAATTACAGGTGTGGTCCCACCTTGCCAGTGTAATATTTTTTCTATATTTTTATTAAAGAACAAGTAGCAATGAGACAGTTTCAAATCAAATTAGTAGAACAGATTCAATATTTAATACATCGCATATTGTTTCCATAGTGGTTATTTGTTGTACCAGGTGCAGACATGATATTCTATTTACAAACACTATTAGAGCAGATCCTCTAGTCACCGAATTAAGAGAATGTAGCTAAGGATTTATTTTTTAAAGCTGATTTATAGTAAAGTTTCAATAATTAATACTTTTTACATTGTTATCTTTCTAGTGGTTACCCGTAGTACAAGAAGCAGACAGGATATCCTGTCCAAACACTATTAGCGCAAATCTTTCTTCTCATAGAATTACGCGAAAGTAGCTGCATATTTATCCTAACTGTAACTGTTCTGAGTAACATTTTAAAGTTAAATTTCTAATGAATGTTTCACTACAAATTAATCGAAGTTTTGAAATGAATATATACTCAGGCAAATGGCTCATGAAGGCTGCACCCTGCTTTCCTTCAAAAGGATTGTTTCCTGCATGAGGAGATTCCCAAGCAGTAAGGGTTTGTGCTCTGCCTCTCCAGCGAGGGTGAAGCAGTCTTAGGGTGTAGAGGCTTTCAGCAGGCTGGGAGTCATCATTAAGCATTTTGTTGACTCTCAAATATCAACTACTCTCCATCTCACAGGAGATTCCATGAAGCAGCATGAAGGAGGAGAGCAGAGGATTTGAATCACTGTTTCTCTCTATTCATTACAAGTTTTTTGTTTTTCCTCCCTATTTCATTTTCTCACAGTACCCATACTGGCTTCATCCTTATGCAAATAGTTCTGTCACACTGAGAAGTGTATTCATTTCAACAAAATTACCTACTGTTAAAAGGTCACTTTCTCAATAGGGACAAGTGTCATACTTATATATCCCATAGAAATATTAAAATTGAGGTAAATGAAAATATCAAGTAGACTTTAATTTTTTTTTTTAATATTATGTTCTTGGCACAGTGTGTCACTACGCAGATCAGACTTTTGGTGATCCTCTTGTTTTCAGCCTCCCCAGTACTGGGATTACAGGCATGTGCCACCACGCCTGGACTCATTGTCTGCCTCACCACAGGACTGGGGATTGTACCCCAGTTCCTGCGCTTGCCTGAGCACGGGCTTAGTACGCTGAGCTATCTGGTCAAGTAGATTCCGATTGCGTCATATGCACTTGAAAGTAAAAGTAATCAGAAATCTCCATTTCGTTGGCAAACTGAGTTCTGAGACTTTTCGGTGAGCACTAGACATTCTACATAAACTGGGCCATTTAGTCCTGAGGGAAGCAGTAAGAAACAAGAAACTAAAGTTATATTTTTAGACAAAAGACTGCCATCTAATAAAAAAAAAAAAAAAAGAGGAAAGATACATCAAAAAATTCATAAAATGTGGGAAAGTTGCAGTGTCCTATTACGGACTTACAGTGTTAGTTGTGTGCAAGGAACGGTAAGGCTTCCCTGCTGAGTACAGGAGAAACGCAGTAGCATTTTTATTCTTTTCCCTCTTTTGTCTGTGTCTGATTTTGATGTCCAATGTATGCCTGTGAGCAGCTGGCCGTGTGCTAAGGGACTATATTGAATTACAATTTAGAAATTAAAACTGAAGTAAAATAAAGTATTTTCCTAGTAAGCAAAACCAGAAATTGTTGTTTTAATATAAATCAATTTCACCTTAACAGACTGACTTTCGTGTTATTATTGTTGCACACGTGTGTATTTTAATTTTTTTCATATGACTATTCGGAAAGTTAGAATTTTCATATACTTCTATTGGGCAGCACTACACTTATAAAAAAATGTAACCTACTTTTTATGATCAAGATATATTTTTGAAGTTTGTGCTATCAGATTTTTAAAGGATCATAAAAGTGATTTATGTGTTTTGTAAGAGCTAAAACTACACAGATACACATTTTAGAAAGCTGATCTTCTCAAGCAATTTTACTTCATAGAACTTACAGATGTTGTCCGAGAATGTGAGAGCATGCGAAACATATGGAAGCCCAGAATGACCAACACTGACTCCCAGTGTGGTGGTAAGAGTCTGCAGTCCTAGCACTCGGGAAGAAAGTGAGCCGGAGGCAAAGTGGAGCAGCTAGTGGTAAGGCAAGACACTGGCTCAAAAAACCAAACAGTTTAAAAGGCATTCCTCATAGCTCAGTATGAAGGGCCTGTGTCCATTCCATTGTAATCCACCCCAAATCTGTGTAGCAAAATAAAAGTTAATGTACAAGAAAAATTTTGTTGAAGTATTGTTAAGACAGAATTTCACTGTTAAATGACCTTTGTGATGTAGCCAGTTCTTTCTGCCAACATGTTTACTACCAGAATTTAGTATCACACAGAATCTTACTCTTAGCTGATCTTCACAAATCTGTACTTGTTTTTTTTTTTCTTCAGAACTGGGGATTGAACTTAGACCCTTGCACTTGCTAGGGAAGCGCTTATTCCACTGAGCCATCTCCCTGGCCCCTGTACTTGTTCTTGAGTGTAATGTCAGTTCTACGCAATAGAATAACATATTTGTCAAAAGATTTTAGGATAAATATCCTTAGTTGAAAAAGAATCATTAAGAATGTGCTCTCAAACAGTAAATCAATTATGAGGACTCATGAGTTAAAAACATGTTTCAAAATTTCCCATAAGGACTGATTGAATTGTTACATTTTTATTTGGCATTATAATCTGAATTTCAAGAAATACACAAAATCCTGAGTGGTCTAAGCACTTGCCTAGCAAGACCAAGGTCCTCAGTTCAATACTGTGTACTATATGCCTTGTGACCCTGGGTAAGAGCCAGCCACTAGGCATGGTGGTGCAAGCCTGTAAGCCTGTGCATAGAGATGATGCACGGATCAGTGTGAGCTATGCAGTGAGACCCTGTATCAAATAAAAAGTAAATAATAAATAAGTACCATACCTTCTATAGGAAGGCTTCTTCTCCTTATGTATTTGGTTGTTGCAGGGTCTCACTACACAGCTTGGACTCATACTGATCCTCCTGCTTCCAGCCTCACCAGTGCTGGGACTACAGGTGTGCACCACCATGCCCAGACTCTGTGGCAGGCTCATCCTGCACTGGGGGCAGGACTGAAATGACATGTGGTGCTGGGTATTGAACCTCAGTCCCTGAGCTTGCCTAAACTTGCCTAAGTAGGTTCTTCAGTCCACTGAGCTATCTCTCTGGCACCCTTTTTCTTCTTTAACTGACATTTATTATTTTAATATTTTATGAAAAATAATATGAATGAGTGTCTGTTGTTTTTTACATTGATTATTAGATACATTAAAAACTTCTGGAGGAATCTGAACCTAGTTTTTAGACAGAATGAATATGATTTGCTCAATGGTTAATTCAAATTTTTAAACTTTTAAAATTTTTAGTGCAACTTTCTTCCCCATTCTCATTACATGCGAAAATTGCATAAGCCTTTGTTATGTGAAGAGATGAGATATGATCCCATCTGAAAACAGAAAAAGCAACACAGCTAGTAAATGTTGCCAATGTACAGCTCGTGACAGAACACTTGTGCAGCATGTGAAAGGCCTTAGATTTGATGTCCGGTCTCATAGAAAGATAGACACACAGTGAATGACAAGGGTTGAAAGAGAACTTTAAATGTTGCATCACAGAACCCAGAAAACCCCAAAACTGGAATAGATCCTAACTACAAATGGGAGTTCATCCCATTGCACTTGTTTCCTGGCTCTCTCTTCTTCACTCTGACTTAACCACTCCCACAGACAGTCCTCCCATCATTCTTTAGTCTTCAGCCTCAGCTATAGTCCTTGCAGTTTTGTTGTGTCTTTTAGTTCAAAGACAGATAATATATCACCATTTAGAAAGTTCTTGGCTGAGTTCTGCTTTTGAAATGGGGTGGTGACTGATTCTATCTAACAATTAGTTTGTTTCATTCAAAATACTTTTTGATATGAGCACATTGCAGGTCTACTTACTCAATTTTCTGCCTTCCCAGGCCCACACAACCACATGCAAGAGCTCTTCAGCTTTTCCCTCAAAGAAAGGAGTCTATTTTTCGAACTCTGGAATCCAGGATGGTTATGGGAGGGACATCATCGTGAACTGCTAAATTCAGGTAAGTTCTGTTTTCAAGAATAAATTCATGTCAAATCAGTAGAATATTGCCTGGGCAACCCAGCAAATCAGGATACAGAAAGTAGTTCCCATCTCAAGCCTCTACAGCACTCAGTGCTTCATTACTAACTACACTCAGCAGAATGATCCCATTTCAGCACAGAGACTGTGTACAAGATTAGACTTCATCTGCAGTCAGGAAATCCAGCACAGCAACATCTTGGATTAGCACAGCAGATACCGCACATATATATATACTGGAAGGAGAGCCTACTAGGAAAGGGAACTCTGCAGGCACAATGCAAGGACTGGAAATGTGATGCTTAGGAAGAAAAACACTGCATAAATATCCATTTTCACAGTTGTGTCCCCAAAAAAGGTTTTAACAAATTACACACCCCTTTAATGGCTAATCAGTTCAACCCAGATTTAAATTCCTTATTGGAACAAACATGATGCTTAACAATTATGTTTCAAGTTTGTGTTCAAAAATTCCATTAAGACATATCATAAATCAGGCCGGAAAATTGTGAGTTTGAGGGCAAACTGTGCTATGCAGCAACACCCAGTCTCAAAAAATGAATAAAACAAAGCAAAACCAAAAACCATATCAGAAACTTTACCACATCGTATTATATGATTTCCAGAAACTCTGTGTTCTGAGACTGATGCTCCTATGAGAACAGTTTCTAGAGAACCCTCCCTACCTTTCTTAGTCTGAGGCAATCCTATTCATCCTTCAAAATCTATTTCTATGTTTATCACCCATAATATGCATTAAATAGAGCTAGAGACTAACCTGAACTTTGATACAATTCTTGTGCATACATAAATTCAATCTCCTGTCTATGATTTTATAGTGAGTTTTCAATACTTCTATTGTTTATAGATTATGCATTCTTAGTGGGGAGAAATCATATTTCATCGTCGTCCCTGTCCTCGGCAAATAGATATTCACTCTAAACCTTGGTGAAGTGGAAATGCTGCCTTGAGGTATTTACAAGAGGAGAGAGATCCAATTTTCACTTTGGCTTTTGAGGGCCTATAAGTTTGTTTGTAGACAGAACTAAACTGTGCCAGAAGACAATCCGGGAAAAACTTCTATGATCACACTTCCCTAAGTCTAAATTTAAAAAGCTGGAAGTTACTTTTGTTTCTCACTCTGCCTCCCACCCCAGAAGATGGACATAATAACAGTTTACTTCAACGCTCCCTTGAAACCGAACAAACCTATCAAAACTGAGCAAATGCTTACAGATCATAAGAAGGATCAATTTCTAAACATCATTAATAGAAGAGATCAGATGCTAACAGTCACTATTCCTTAACTCAGTAAGCAAAGCTACCGAGTGGGCTGCAGTCTGCTTTGTGGTTGCTGGTCGGGTTATAGGCCATGCCACTCTAATGGTCTGTCTTAAATCCTGATTACAGCGTTATGGCGCCGTACCATGAGAAAGCATAATAAATGCTTAATGATGGTAAGACTTCGTCTACTGCGTTTGAAGCTATTTGAATTTAAAATAAAAATGCAAATTATCCTTAGAGGCTAACATAGGAAAGTGTTCTGTAAAAACCATCTTTACTTTAATAAATAATGGCCGAGAGGAAGAAATAGTTTTTCAATACCTTTAAATGCCTATGCCTTGCTTTATAATAGCAGATTAAATGCACTGAAAATACTTTGTTGTGTGGGAAAACCTGGAAGGTTGTAACAAATGATGGACAAGTTCTCATTCTCAGGCATTGCCTATAGCTAGAGACTTGCATATTTTTATTGTTATGATGGTATTGATTGTTAAGTCAACAGAAAGCTATCACAAGGGATTGCAAATTTCTATACCAATACTCTGTTCTGTAACATTAAAATGTCATTACTGAATCACCAACTTTTTCCCCTGCTGTAATATTATTCTCTGTTGATTGCCTGCCTGAGCTGAAATTTGAAACTGTCACCCTCAGACTTGCAAAAGTGATTCAACTTTACTTATAAGGAAAGTGAAATTAAATATTCATTCATGGGCTGCATTTCAAGTTCAAACTGTCTGAAGCTCCTTAAGGCAAAATGTATTTAATTTGAAACACATTTTTTCTTCATTTTTATGCAGCAAAAATTCAGTGTGGCTAACATAGGTGGACAAATCTCAAAATAATAATTTATTTTGAGCTTTCCATGGAGGGAGAGGCTGGCTTTCCTTCACAGGTAGTCCCTCTGCTGTTCCCAGGCTATTCCATTTATCTTCTTAGTCAGAAAACCCTCTTTGTGTGTACAAATTGCTATTTTCTGCTTCTCAGTTGTGTGTGTACATGTGTGTGTAAGATGTTTTAGGATCAATCAAGTTGTAAAACATCTATGTTCTCAATGAAACCATAATTATTTGTGTCTGCTACAGAGATGAAAGCCTGCCAGCCAGTAATTGTTTAGACAAAGTAGGGTTAAACTATATCTACCTTGTTACATATATTTTCTTTTACAAGCTTTCTAAACTTTCTGCTTCAATTTGTTCATAGGTTGCCAAAAGGTCAAATTATTTCATGCATCCATTTAAAATAATATCAGAAATGCAGCACCCTCTAAATAAATACAGTTCCCAATCAGTACTACCTTTCGTTTGGACCCTTGAATAATGATGACAATTTGCTTTTGAAAAAGAACTGACATGTTAGGTATGGAAATCACATTGGTAGTAGCTGACACCCACTAGGACAGAAGGAAACAGAAAGAACTGTTTAAAGGATGCTGAATTTTATTATGGGAGGATAAAACTTTAAAAATTAGGTGGAGTTGATGCTTGTACTTAAATACCAGTAAATGCAAAGGTGCTGAATGCCATTAGATTGATCACTTTGAAGTGATTGATTGGTGAGCAAATATCAATAAAAATGTCTAAAAAAGTGCTAGCCAGATGATACCAAATTCTCCATTTTTACTATGATGACTAATAATCAAAATGTGAAACATAACCAAATACTTTGAAACACAGATGGTTTCTGGTACATTTAGGGCTGGGAAGATAGCTCAGTGGTCTAAGCAAATGCTTAGAAACAGAAGGACCCAGGTTCGGTCCCCAGAACTGCACGTCAAACTGTGGAGGCCACCACAACCAGGCGTGTTGGAGCAAGCCTATAATCCCAGCACTGGGCAGGCTAAGACAAGAGCATCACTGTGAGTCTAATCTGCACAGTGAGTCCCTGTACCAAATAAAAAAATAAATTAAAGACTTAAAAAAAGTTTCAGTTCACTCAGCAACTTTTCACAATACTGTAAAATCAGACAATTTTGACACTTCAGTGACATTCTCAAAAATGTTCAAATCAAATAAAGTTATTCAGTGCCATCTACCGTATTGGCCTAGGGACTATCATTACTATCAATCCTACTATACTGAGCAGTAACACAAGACTGTAACAGATATAGTTATATCCAATCTATCTTTTCAAGTGCATTTATGTTAGGCAATGCAGCTATGTTAATTTGGGAGAGCCTGGAGAAGGTAGAACAGCATGAACAAAATATAAGGTCAACATGAAGATTAAAGAAAATCATTACAGTAAATGACACATTACCATGAATCCCCCTCAGAACCTTTCTCTCACTTGGTGTATATTCCATGGTGCTGTCCACTGGCTTGAGCAGTCCTCTAGGTCTTCTGCTAGGTCTTTGGGATGCGCAGTGTATTTCAAAGTACCACCCAGTGGAAACCCAGATTCATGTGAAAACTAAGTTGTGTCCTTATCTACATTAGCAGCCCCCTAGGAGGTTTGTTTGTCTGATACAGGATCTCTTTGCAGCTGGAATTCATAGTGATCTTCCTGTCTCAGCTTCCCCAGCACAAGGATCACAGGTGTGCACCACCACACCTGGTTTTGGGCTGGCACTGTGTGCCTGGGGTTCCAGGCTGAGCACAGCATGTAGTACCTGGGATTGAACTCTGGTCCTTACAAATGCCAGTAGGGGCTTAGACCATTGAGCTATCTCCCCAGGCTGCCCCCAGAAGTTTTCAATGTCCATTCTTATTTTCCTGAGTGTAGTTCAGCAGATAATTTTGAAAAATGTGGTTTCAAGGGTATTGTTCAATCTTACAAATGATGTAGCCAGGACTCAAATCTTACAGAGCCATCAATTTTGAATGTACTTTATTATATTTTGAATAAAAAGCATATTTACTTAATCAACTTATGGAATGGTTAGCATTTCATTATGCTTCCCCTTTTAAAGTAAATTATCTCTTCCACAATGATTTAATATTTCTGTTTTTAATTTATAAAGCAGTTAAATCTTGAATTGTAGATTTTCATTTGAAAAATAATTTCATGTCCTGTCATTGTATCTGCTACTTGTGGAGGAACTATTTGATTTTTTTTTTTTTTTTTTTTTTTTTTTTTTTTTTTTTTTTTTTTTTTTTTTTTTTTTTTTTTTTTTTTTTTTTTTTTTTTTTTTTTTTTTTTTTTTTTTTTTTTTTTTTTTTTTTTTTTTTTTTTTGTCTTTTTGAGACAGGGTCTCACTGTGCAGTCCAGGCTGGCCTTAAGCTAACTTTGTAGCTCAGACTGACCTGGAACTCACAACAATCCTCCTGCCTCAGACTCCCTCGTGCTGTGATTACAGGCATGCGCCACCACGCCCGGCTACTATTTGATTTTTTTAAGGGGACAAAAATATGAATCATGGCCAGCCAGAAGGCTCAGCAGACTAAGAGCACCTGCTTGCCTGCTTAGGCAGAACACAGGAACTAGGATTTGATCTCCTGTACCACAAGCCCTGGAGGCCCTCCATTGAGACTAGGCTTGGTGACTCAAACCGATAATCCCAGCACTTGGGAGGCTGAAAGCAGGAGGATCACTACAAGTCTGATCTGTGTCGGATCAGACCCTGTAAACCCTGTCCTAAACATATACATTTCAGATAGCCCCTAGGATTTTTGAGTGGAGTGCTGTTAAAGTTTAGTTTGCTATAAACCACTAGATAATATTGGAACCCATGAACAGGTGCTTCTCTTACTTGTTAAAGAAAATTACTCTTTTGATAAAAGCACAGGTTGAATGATGTCGATGAGGCTTAAAATTGCGGTGAGGTCTGGATGTTCTGGGACTTCTCTGCATTTTAATATTATATTTTCCATACTGCCATTTCTGGAGCCCTTATGAAACATACAATGACATCAAAGAGTTCCTGGTATACATAAGAAAATATTTACACTAATTTTACATTTTACTTTTTGCTTTTCATTTTAGTAAACCATCCTATTTAATCTCATTAATTCTAAATCTCTAAGAACCTGGATTAGAATGGTTGCCCTCGCATTTAGTAGCCTGCTTACCCTGGGGCATGTTATTTAAACTCTTTGAGTGTTAATTGTCTTATCCGCAAAATGCAGATAAAAAGATCACATATACCCCACAGGGTTATTTGTAGAATAAGCTATGAGATGATTAATGGGAAGCCCTTACACAGCGTCTGGCATGTGGTAAATGCTCCATAAAAGGTGATGACGGTGACAGTGGTGGTACTGGTGGACCAGATCTTTACAGTGATAGATTCAGCCTCTGTGCAATGATTTTAAAATCCATTCTATTTTGAAAAGTAATGTAGATGAGGTTATAATGAAGTTAGTGAAGCTCAACTTTTTAAGAATTATTACTTGGGTCTCATCCTAATTAATTTTCACTCCCTTGAGTAAATTTTTCATTCACAAGTTGACACTTTTCTTAAAGGGAATCCTCAAACATTTGTAATATTGGAACCTAGATTCACCCTTGCCTTCACTTCTAATGAACCTTTTGAGAAACATACAAGGCAATTAATTAATTCAAAAGGCTGTATATATAGATACGTTAAAATTCTATACATATAAGAGCAATCAAGGTAGAAGAAAGCTATTAATCATTGGCAAATGGGTTATGATAATCACATACAAGTTATTATATTTTATATAATGTATTTTAAGCAATTACATAACACTTTGAGAAATTGGAAGGAAGAATATATTAAGTGTGAGAGCCTTTGAATCATTAAGAAATGTTTCAAAGAAGGGAATGAGGATTTTTCACACTAATCCTGACTGAAACTCCAGAATATTCATGGACACTGCATGCATTGCCTTTGCTATAAAGTTTCATCCCCATCACTTTGTGAATATCTCTATATTATTTTGAGTGATTTTAATGTATTCACCCATGTATAATTTGTTAACTCATGCAAATATTAAAAGAAGTTTCCATAGTTGCTATTTTCATTTGGCATTTTAAAAAAATAGAAAGTTCCATAAAGTTAAGCTATAAAACTGTTCCCTCTTGCAAAAAAATCCTCCCTTTCTAATAGATACTATGTATGTACACTACCGTTTTCTCTTTACTTAAAAATTGTGAATGCAAAAAATAGATGGTTTTGTCTGTCAATTAGAACATGTTACATGCTATAGTGAACGAATGGCCTCTTTCCTTTGTTTCTAGGTCTTCGTCTTCCATTGCAAATGAAAATTTATATGAGACGTCTGCAGCACCATATATAATCTTCCTCAAAAATAATAATCTACTTTATATAAAACACAAAATACCTCTTTCGGCCTACTGTGCGGGAGCTATTTTAATGCTTTCCTCCACGTTTCTTTCAGAGCACCTGTCCCTAGCTATTGTCACGTTTTTACATAAATTCATCCACGAGCTCTGTTTTTATGCCCTTGTGCTCTCCTAAAGACAAAAAAAGACAGGAACCACAGGCCCATCAATCAAAACCGACACAGTCAGCACCAAGTCCAATAATGAAAACCGTGATTTCATAAATCATCTTTTGCAGGTTGGGGTCATCTTTAAAGCATAAAAAAATCTTATCAGGTGCAGCTGAATATTCTCTTGTTTTTTTTTTATTCTTCAGACTTTAATGAAAACAATAGAATGGCTGTTCAGAATACAAATGTGTAACCTTGCTTAACTGAAAAAAAAAAAGCATAAACTATGTCCTGCTGGTGCCCCTGAAACAAGTCATAGTTGGGACACTTTCCCAGGAAAGGCTCAGCCATGCCTCTAAGAGGACGGTGATGAGATAACATTCATTCTTTTGTTCTCTTTTTGCAGATATGTGTGTTTAATTCAATCAAGTGGAGATTAAATTGAGGAACTCAGTTTCAGAAAGCTATTTCCTGGCAGTAACTAGCACTAACTGCAAAAAAGAGGCTTGACAAGGCATTTTTGCTTTAGCTGAATCAACAATTCTTGAGTAAATACCATTCTGTGACCTGGAGCCCTGTCCACATATTAGGAAGTAAAATCAGTAGCTATAATCACTGGGTGGAATCAGACTGAGTGGAGATTTCGCTTTTTAAGAATATGGATCCTCTATTGTCAAATCTGTAAAACTGTTAGTGAAATGCATTTGATTAAGCACATATGGTGCTGTATTCTTAATCAAAGTTCCCGAATTGATTGTTAAGACACTGCTTCCTGGCATAGCCCAGGTTTCTGATGTAATCCAGTAAAACCTGGTTCTAGGATTTACTACACACAGTGGGACATTTACCTTGTTCTAAAGAATAGACATGGTTTCCATGATACAAAATTCATTTAGCAGTGAAATTGAGATATGATGCAGGATGATACTCTTATGTATAGACAGAGAATGGCAGTGTGCCTAAAGAATAAATCAAGTCGTTGGAGTTTAAACATTAATGCACGGAAAGATGGAGTGGATTCAGAAAGAAGAAAGATGTGCACCAGTGGCGCTGGGTATAGATAAGAGAGGCCATAGTCAGCACTGCCTTAAAAGAATTAAACTACATTACACAGAATTTGGGGCTTCAATTCTAAAGGAGTTTCTTCTTTGAGTGTGCTTTTGTGGCAAACATGAGAAAACCTTGTGATTTTTGCAAAGCTCCCACTGTCTTATTTAGTAAGCATTGAGGGTACCTCTATTCAGGAAACATTGCTATTCACAAGCATTTTGAATTCTTACCAATTTTGTTCCTGCTGCATAATGTAAAAGCAATGAATGGCTACACTGCATCGTTCACACTCTCAACTCTATGTGATTATCTGGTCTACTGGTCTACTGTAGTGTGTTTCTGAAATGAATTGAAGATAAGCCCATAATAGTCTATTTCATACAGAGACATTTGTCTCAGTTTAAATTCAGGGCCCAAATATCTATTTATTCTCATTCTACTTTATAAGTATAGTGTTTTCATCATCGTAAAACCATATTAGTTCCCCGATTATACCTGGAATGTTGCAAGTGCTGCAAAGAGCACTAGCAATCTTGCTCCCGGTTCTTTAGTAGCCCTGCACTAAAATAAATAACAGAGTTCCCGAATGACAGACATGAGATTCAGGAAGGAGTTGTGGAGGATTTTCCTCCAGACACTATATTAAGTCCACTTTTGTAAAAATAAAAGTATTCCTGTATGTTAGTAAGATACTCAGATGAACCAACTATGTTCTGCTAGTGGAGACAAATATGATAGAGTAGGAGATCAAACTTATACATCAAAGAAATAGTAACAAAAAGAAATGAATCTGTTACTATTTGAATAATAGTTATCTAGAAACTATATTTAAAAATACTAATAGTCAAATTATTTTCTTTTACAGGTCCTTAAGATAATCTGATTTTTAAAATCAATGCTTTAAAAGGACAAAGCTATGATATCAAGCCAGCAAAATGTAAAATGAGCTAGTATTTCAGAGTTGTTTTAATTTGAATTTCTTAAATGACCAACGATGTTGAACATTTATTCATATATTTATTTGTGCTATTTCTATCTCATCATTTGTAAAGTGTATATTCATCTCAGATGACCATTTTTGGATTATGTCTTTGAATTTTGGAGGCTGAATTTTTAAAATTTGTTATATATTCTAGACAGGAGCCCTTTGAGTGAAGAACATTGTGCTATAATGTTTTCCCAACACTTGAGTTTTCTTTTTACTCAATTGGTAATTTCTTTTCAGGTGCATAAACTTTTCAAAAACATGAGATCCAAATTTTTGAGTCTTTGAAATACTTCTCATGCAGTTTGATTTCTGAGAATACAATTATACATTTTGGAAGAATGCATGTTTCATTTTAGTTAACACTGTTTTCCTTATTAAGTCTAACATGATAAAATTATATAATAATTCATTAGGTAAAACATACATTTGGAGGTTGATACAGTTCAGTGTCAAAGCACTTAGGTAGCATGCGTCATCCCCCAGCATACTGTTCAGTATATTAGCCTTATCTAACAAGAGCCTGTAGAATGTATGTGACACACAGCGGATACCGTCAGCAAATGTACTCCGCTGAGCTTCTCTATAGTAGTTTCAGACTGGCATAATAGTTACATGTCATTTCAGTAATTGTAACAACTGAAAATTGCTAATCCTACCAATTGTAATTCTAAAAGATGCACATGTACTTAAGTTATTTCATCTTGCTTTAGAAAAACAGAAAAGCTAAAGTGGCACTAGAAGGTTTTAATATTTAAACTCTAATATGTATTTATAAATATTATCAATATTACTATCATACTGTGGATCGAGCCTAGGTGTAGTCTCTTAGCCACTGAGCTACATCTCCTGTTCCTCCACCCTTTGTATTTTGAGGCCTAGCCATACTAAGTTACCCAGCCCAGCCTTGAGTTTGTGATAATATTGCCTCGATTTTCTCTGCACTTAGGATCATATACACATGCTATCATTCTCAGCTGAATTATATTTTACAAATCATATGCCAAACTGGAAGTAAAGTACTTTTTTTCTGTATTTAAGGGAAAGGTCTACAGGGTGTTCATGGTCTCAGGACTATATTGGACTTGTAGTGATCTGCCTGTTTACAGCTTCCAAAAGTACTGGGATTATAGGAGTGTACCATCACACCCGGTCTCAATTACCACCTCAGTGTGCCCCAGGGGTGGGGCAGGCATGGTAGGCCTAGGGATCAAACCCTGGCCCTGCATCTGCTTGTGGGCGCTTTAATCCACTGGGATATTTGGCCAGTGCTATAAAGTTCTTTTATCAAGATAGAGTATTAAGAAATCATAACATGGGGACCGAGGAGATGGCTCAGTAGAATAAGCACTCTCCTGGCAAGTGTAGGGGCCTGAGTTCAATCCCCAGTTCTGAAAAAAAAAAATCATAACGGCTTATAATTTTTCTATATGTTCCTTACCAGTAATTCAATATTTTGGTTATAATGGATCCAACTACTTATACATAGTGTTTTACTAAATGTTTTGTCTTTTTGCATTTGGCTACATACCTAAAGTATAACTAAGGTAACTACATGGCACAATGCAATAGCTGGCTATTCTGAATCCTCTGTGTACATGTGCGTGTTTGTGTGTGCTGTGTGATTTTACTCATTCACAAGATCCAATTTATCCTTGTCATCAAAAAAAAAAAAAAAAAAAAAAACCTACCCAGGGCCAGAGAAATAGCTCAGCAGATTTTGCACCTACTTAGGCAAGAGCAAGAACTGGGGTTTGAGCCCCGTCACCACATGCCATGCCAGCCCTGCCCCTGGGCACTTTGAGCACTTAGCCACCGAGACTGGTGTGATGGTACATACCTATAATCTCAGTGCTGTGGAGGCTGAAAACAGGAGGCTTGCTAGGAGTCTCAACAGGGTAGTGAGACCCTGTACTATGTACATAAAATTAAAAAATGTCCTTTTTACTTATGGTTGTCTCTTCTGTTAAACTTTAATTTGTCTGTAGTCAGCATCACATAGTTATGAATTAAGTTATGTGGAATTTGTTAGAATAGAGCTTAACAAACTCCTGCAAGCAGACCTGATCCAGCTTTATCCAATTGTTTGTTTGTTTTGGGAATGGAGATTGAACTCAGGACCTCCTGCTTGATGGGTGCATGCTTGTGCTGCTAAGCTGCATCCCAGGCCCTGTCCACTGGGATAGTAGTCTAGGGTTACAGGAACATTGAATGCTCAGCGAGGACCAAAACCTAACATTCATTCCTTTATAAAAAAAAAAAAAAAAAAAAAAAAAAAAAACGTGTGCCAATCCTTGTAAATACTTTAGAATGTACAATGAAATAGAAAAATACAACTTAATTGTTTATTTCCAGGGTCCATTGACCTAGGTAAGTTCATGTTTTCCAACTAAAAGTCAAAGACTTAAAATGAAATATAATTATAAAAATGTGGATCTTACATATGACCTTAAAAGTACTTTGCATTGCTCAGGGGACACATGGGACACTTGATTTCTCTAATTGCCTTTTAAATCACTGCAGAACAAGATATACAATTATGAGAGGAGTGCACTTCAGTGGAGCTTGATCCTGTTATGTAGCGAGATCCCCAGAACCCCATACTTTGAGCTGTGGGAGAAAAGATAGCTTTGAGGGCCTCAGACAATTATTAGAATTTCAGCTTTGCAATGAAGGAGGCACTGCTTTTTATTAGTATATGTTTACAGTGCATAGTAATCATATTCATCATAGGGAGTTGACATCTCTGTAATTTTAAAAATTTGCTAACAAAGACAACACTGACTGTGTTCTTCAAAGCACGTCTTAAATCTCATCTGAAATTTCTTTCAGAATTCAACATTAAAGAAAAATATATGTCTCCTACTGAACTTACATGCTTTGCTTTGTTGGAAAATGACAACTATCTAATTCATTCCATTCCCCTTTTGTTCTTGATCTTCAAGAAGTCACACCTAAGATTAAATTCAGAATCCAATGTTGAGCATTCCCTTTGCTCACAAGCACTACCCTTATGACAAAAAAACACATTTGTTTTTCCATCAAATGACTTTACTGTTTCAAAACTTTGTAGCAAAATAAAATTCTTTGGAAGTGTGAATTACAGAAAAATGATTCATGAATGAACAAATGAATTAAGAAATGAACAGATATGTTCCCCATTTTAGTACTCACTCCTCTGAACAATGTGAGTGGCATGTTTGTCAACCTCTTTTTTCTAAATCATCAAAGATAAATAAAATTATGCAATAGCTTCAAAAGTTTGCATAAGTTTAGAAACAGATTAATTTTAACTATATTATACACCTTTTCTCCTATATAAAAGCTGATTTTAAATAAATAGATAAATATTTTCCACATGTAATGTTAAGCAGGTATTAACAAAAGGACTCTCTTTAGTTGATCAGAAATTATGTTAGCTTATTTACAATCTAGAGGTGAGCAGTCAGCTAGAGCAGTCTATTGAATCTGTGAGTAAATCTTAAGGTTGTGAAATTACCTCAGTGAGAGAGAGAGAGATGAATGTGTAAGTGTGGAAGGGGTACATGATCTGAATCTGGGTTTGTGCACACCCAGACCCTTGAACTTTCACAGTGCAGTTGCTAAGAAATCAAAGAGAGGCAAAGAAATAAAATAGGATAGAATTAAATTTTCAAGGGGTTTGGTAAGCTTAGTATGGAAGAGAGTGAATTAAAATCAGGGTAAACTGGTTTTAGGGACAAAAGAATCTTAAAATACAGCCAGCCAAATAGCTCAGTGGGTTAAAGTACCTGCAAGTAGACATGGGCCAGGGTTTTAGATCCCTAGTCTCATTATGCCAGCCTGTCCCTGAGGCCTGCTGAGGTGGTGACTGATACTGGGAGTGGTAGTGTGCACCTGTAATCCTAGCTGTTGGGAGGCTGTAAACAGGCAGATCACTACAAGTCCAATATAGTAGTGAGACCCTGTATACACTGTAGACCCTTTCCTAAAAATACAAAAGAGAGAGAGAGAGAGAAAGAGAGAGAGAGAAAAGAAAGAAAGAAAGAAAGAAAGAAAGAAAGAAAGAAAGAAAGAAAGAAAGAAAGAAAGAAAGAAAGAAAGAAAGAAACTGACTACCAACCAAGGATTCAAAGTATTGCTATATTCTCAGACTTCTAATTAATGAGAATTAAAACTGTGTCCTGGGATAAGCCACTTAAAGTGTCTGAGGCTCAATTTTTATATCTGAAAAATAAGCCCAGAGAATCCTTAGGATTCTCTTTCTGGCTTTCTGATTTTGTGGTTTTGTGAGTCCTCTTCAGGTATGAATATCATGTTTGGACATTTTCATAGGCATTATGACGGCAACACAAAGAACAAACCAGCTCCCTTCCCTACGAAAGGTTATGTTCCCAATGTGCCCAAAGACAACTGTCATCTATATTTACAGAACACAATTGCATTCTCAATTATATATGTCTTGCTCATTAATTCTTTTCTTATTTCACAGAATGAAATAATTTCAGATCATTTAAATTTATTGGGCAAAGCCACAGTGTTTGGTTCACTGATGTTAGGCTTTGTTTATTATTTTACCAATTGGTGTCAGTCTCATTAAAAGAGAACCTACACTTCCACACTATACTGAAAAGGTATTGCACTAAACAAATTGCTATTTGACTGACTTGTACCCTTATTGCTCAAATTGTCCTTTGCTGCCAAAGGAGCAAAAGTGTTCATGAGCAAAAAAGAAAAGTGGCTTCCTTCTATTCTGTAAGCAATGCTGAGAGACACTGTGCCTTGCTATCTTAGCACACTTCCAGGACGTTGGGGGCCATGAAAGAATTTAGGTCTTTTCTCAACCTAAATATTATTTCTTTCTACCATCGTTTTAACTTCTTAAACCAATAAGGACTATATCATAAAATAACCCTCTCAGTAGACTTTCTCAGTTTGAATGCAGTGTACATGCAATGAGTATTTTTCCCTCCCTCTTCTGTTTACTTTGGGCTTTCTCACTGTTGTGAAATTCCACAGCTCTTTTGTGTTCAGTAGAAGGAAAGAGTGGTCTGAATTCAATCAAATCCATCTATTTTTCCCCATAATACACTGAGAGATTTTACTGGCTGAGAGAGTGGAGACACTGTGCCTGGATGACGTTTTCTTCAGTGTTCTTCACATCATCTTGAAAGTTCCAAGCCACGTGAAAGCTTATGATGCAAAGCTGTCTCTCTAGAAACAGACATGATTGTTTTTTGCTTACTGACTTTAGAATTGTGCTACCAGATGTATGCTCATTTAACTGATTATTTCCAACTACAGATTCTTTATTTTATGTATGTATATATGTATGTATGTATGTATGTATGTATGTATTTTTGTCACAAGGGATCAAACTCAGGGCCTGGTACTTGCAGCGAGGAGCTGATGTCACTGAGCTATCTTTCTGGTCCAACAACAGACTCCTGAATCCCTGTGTATCTGCAGGATAAATTCTTCCCTCTCTATTTTGTTTACTCTTCAGTGCTAATAAAATTCACCACAGCAGCACTATGAACCATAAATGGGCCATGCGCTTCATCATAATTGAACTACAATGACTTGTACTTAGGTATCTTACGCTTTAATGTCTCCATTCATATCTCACTTGAAAAGGGCATGTTTCCATGACACGGTGAAACCCTTGTCTTCCAGGGTAGAGGAGAACGAAATGCTTCCTGATTAATGACACTATCTGCACACTGGCACGAGCTGGCAAGCTCTTGCAAAGGAGGCGTGTTTGAGTGCATTCTGCCCAACACAACAGCTCATTAAGCAATATTTTCCCCATTAATGTTTAGTATTAAACACTGAATGAAAGACTAAATATCATACGGAAAAGCAAATTGAAAACAGCACAGTAGGGTTTAGGTAAGCAGCCAACAGCCTCCCTTTCATTTGGAAGACAGCTTGCATACCTATTCCAAAGATTAATGAGCAATCAGTTCTAAATTAAAGCAGGACCTACATTTAAATCTTTTCTCCCTCTGTAGAAAGGCTGGCTATGAGTTACACTAACTGAGATAAAATACAATATTAGCCTTTCCATGTGTTGTGTAATGTGGTTAGAAACATGAAAGATTGTTTCTGAAACATTTCCTTCACATTTTTTTATCATTTATTTCCCTGCACAATTTGAAAGGAAATGGGCCATGGTGAGGTCGGCAGTGGCTGCCGCATGACGCTGTGCTCTCTGCCGCTCACTCAGGGAGCAGTCACGTTTTTGGAATAAGAAAACGGTTTGCATGAGCGTCACAGATTCTACCATAGGTGGCTAACGCAGAATTCAATTTTGACAGTAAAAGCTGTCAAAAGAAACTACCTTTCAGATATGATATGGATACTGTCATACTAAGAAAACACAGTATAGAGTGGAAAACGTGGTACACAGACAGCCCCTGCTGTGTGTGTTATGAGGAGGCATATTTTCCATACAGATTATAGGTTCACTGTACCATGTGATTGAATCCTTAAGAGGCAGAATTGTCTCAAGAGAAGTTTGTTTGTTTGATGGGCTTTGCTTTAGACAAAAGTGCATGTTAATTTTTTTTGACTGAACTGGGGATTGAACTCATATCCTTGTACTTGCCAGGAAAGTGCTTATTCCACTAAGCCTAGTTCAAGTGCATGTTAATTAAAAGCTTTTATCACAAACATGATAATCCTGTGGCGAAATGCATATAATAATTGCTAGATTTAGTCATTCCAGAAGTATATATTCTCTAAAACCTCATATTGAACAGGATAGATACATACAAATTTAATGTAGAAGTAAATAATAAAAGAAAAAACTGATATAAAAAACAATAATTCATAAAAATCATATTTAGAGATACTTGATTTGTTTATCTATAACCTTAGAATATCTGCTAAAGGACTTTTGTATATATGCACATTTCTCATATGTTATTTTGACAGTGTATGAAAATATGTGCATTTTTCTGAAATACACTAATAAAGTATATTGAATTATTGGAAAATTATGTTCCTAAATTTTCCAGAATTTCTGCATATAATGTGTTTCTCTATTCTGCCTATACTTTACAACTACATAGGAAACTTTAAAAACTAATTCTTTGAAAACTAAGTTCATATACTTTATGTAGGGGCATAATCTAGGAATATTGTGGAGTCCGACAAGTAAACAAAGATTCCTTCAGATTTTAACATAATAATCATGACCGTAGTCTGTGGCCAAGGCAAGTGCCACAGAGGCAAAGTAACAGTGCTGGTACAGGGAGAATTGGATGCAAGCTCAAGATCTGCTGCAAGAAATTTGGCTAAGAGGTCAGATTAAGTATTGATTCTGTATTAAGAAGGTAATGCCAGAGATTTGGGAACACACTCTTCACAAACACCATGTAAAGCTGCAGGAGACTGCATACATCCAGCAAAAGACACTTAGGCCAACATTCCTAGATTTGTGAATGTGACCTCATTTGAAAAAGAGGTCTTTGCAGGTGTAAATAAATTCAGAACCTGGAGATGAGATAATCCTGTTTATCTGACTGCCGGTGTCTCTGTGCAGCAGAGCTGCAGAATGAATGGGTGGAGGCTGGGCAACTACAGAGGCAAGACAGAGCTGCGCAGCTGCAAGCCCGAGCCCAGGCAGTGCCAGCGTGGCTGCCTGAGACACCATCATCTTCCCTGATGCCCCGGAGGGGTCCGCACCTGGCCAAACTCCAGTTTCAGATTTCTGATGGCCAGAAAGGGGCAGACTTTTTTTGTTTATCTTTTTTTTTAATTTTATGTTAGGTCACTCACTGAGCTCATGGTAATCTATTACAGTATTGACAGGCAATTAATACAACACTGTGTTCTTACTTGGCTACTGGTAAACCACATAATATTTTTACTCTACTTCATTCTTCGAATCACAGATTTGAATGCAAAGTATAATGTTTCCCATGATTATGCAGTGTATGTTTCTTCAAAATGACCTTACTGGAAGAGTGGCTTGAGGTGAAATCATATCAATTTGTTCAGGGAAAATCATTAGCACCCTTGAAAGTTAACTCCTCTCACTTGCCTCTCCTGCATCATTACCTTCCTGTGACAGCCCCATCATTAGTTCCTTATTGTTCTCCTCCGCCTCCATCACTTACCATCACTGTTCCAACCCACAATTGCAGAGCACTGGCATTCACCTAATCCGCTATAGTTACAATTTTTTAAGTACTCAAAGCAATCTTTTGTCATAGGGCCAGTGGTTAGGATCTTTTACAAGGAAAAACTGAACGTTATGAATAGCTTAAGTAACTGTCAAATATTTAAGAAGAAATAGGTAATATAAGAAAAATAAAATGTGGACAGTTAATATGGTTATAGAAGACAATAAATTATTTGATTGTGTATTCTTCGTGATTCTTCTAAGAAAATAGCTTTTCCTCAGGTAGGATTCATATCAGTTATATATATATATATGAATATATATATGAATTATGTGTAAGTATAGATGTATAATATTACACATGTAGTAATTAGTCAATATAACATCATCCAAAGAATCAATC
The DNA here is from genome assembly GCA_004027165.1 of Ctenomys sociabilis. Taxonomy (NCBI): domain Eukaryota; kingdom Metazoa; phylum Chordata; class Mammalia; order Rodentia; family Ctenomyidae; genus Ctenomys; species Ctenomys sociabilis. The sequence continues at coordinate 73,849 of PVKA01006342.1, forward strand.
TCAGAACCTGAATTATTTATAGACATAACAAGAAAAACACCAACGCTAAAATGCAACTTTTTAAATTTTTTAAAGGGAAATGTGGTATACGATGGAATACTATTCAGCCATAAAGAAAAATAAATATAAATCTAATACACTATATGAAGGAAGACCCAAAAGAGCAAGAATTACACATGCTGTTTCATAACTGGGACCAAAGAAGAAAAAGGAGAGAGGAAAGAAGAGAGAGAGGAACAGGGAGGGAGGGAGGAAGAGGAGAAAGGAAATTAGGAAAGAAGGAAGGAAGTGAGGAAGTGTGACAAGACCTGAAGGCAGGGTAGTGACTACTGGAGGCTTGGGAAGGGCTGTGGTGGTGGGAGGGATGGTGCGCGGATAAGCAAAGCTGGATCTGAATAGTGAATACTACATATGTTACTGGAGTATCAAACTCAACCTCATTCATAGGCATAATTTGCTACGTGTCCAGAAAAGCATAAAATAAAGTATTAAGAAAAGAATTTCTAAAGAGGATCTTGGCTATTTCGGCATATTTCATGACCTGTTACATCAGTTCATCCCTAGCTGCTCTTTTCCTTTGTGAGTTAACAAATCCACCCTCATTTCTTGGAGAACGACCACCATCAGTCACATTGATACCTTGAATTTTCTCTGTTAAAATAACACTTATCTAAAACATGATTACATTAAATTTAGCACCAAGAGAAGTTCAAAATAGATTTACATTTTGAAGATCTCACAGTGCACTTAACGTAACTTTTGAAAGAAACAAGATTTTGTGGATAAGATAATTTTGTATTTTGTATTACACTCAAGTAATGAATTTGTATGAGTATCTTCAGTGCAAGAAAAAAATGAGTAAAATATTTTGAGTGTACCCTGAATGCACACAGCACTAGTGATAGAAAAAACTCTTCCATGCTTGCTGAGTTCATTTCCAAATCCAGTGTCAAGGTGAAATACAGCTGCATGCTTCTTTTATTTTATTCAAATTGTAAAGACAAAAAATCAGTGAAACAGGAAAAGAAGAAAGTATAGAAGAGAAGGAGAAAGAGGGAGAAGAGGAAGAAAAAATATTATTAAAATAATAATCACATAATTATTATTACTAGCCAGCATGTATTTTCATATCATTTTTGTATAAATTAAAACATAAACAACTCTCATCTTTTTTACATTTAATACTTTATGTACTTAATATAAACCTTCTCGACCACTCTGACCTAAGAGTGACTAGTTTTTCTTTCAATTTACCTCTGCTCCTTCCTTTACACCTATATACATTAGGTGATGCAAACAATTTATCTATCTGAATATATTTCTGATACCCCTACATGAAAACTTTTAGTCTTTCTGATTTTTTTAATTTTAAGGCTACCTTGCAAGGTGTGGTGATAATCCTAGTGAGTTGGGAGGCTCAGGCAGGAGGACTGTTGAGAGTTCGAGACCAGCCTATGCTACAAAGTGATCTCAAGGCCAGGCTGAAATGTACAATGAGACCCTGACTCAAAAAGACGACAACAACAACAAAAAATTGGGCTGGCTAGTCTCTGGTACTAAAGGGGATCCACACATAGTGGAACCTATTTATAAAAAGAAAAAAATTCTTTTAAAAATTTTTTAAGTGCACTTTGAAGTAGTGGGCCCAAATGTGTAAATACATACAAGTTAACTACATAATTAAAAATAGCAAGAAAATAGGATTTTGAATGTTCTTATTACAAAGAAATAATTAGCTTTTGAAGAGATAGCTTAAGCATACTGACTGATATATACAAAATATAAAAACAGATCTAAACATCTCACTGTGCTTCACCAGATTTTCCAACTATTGAATATCAATGAAAAGTTTCAAAAGAAAATACTTGTGAAAGAATATTTTTCAAAGAATTAGAAGGTACTGGACATGCCTACACTGGTCAGGTATAAACAGACAACTTGAAGTAATTTATTTAACAAACATTTGAAGAAATCCAATTAAGTAATTTCATGGGTGATTTACTATGGGGTAGTCTCTGAAGTAAATTGGCCAAAGAAGTTGTCATTGTAAATAAATCAATTATACAAATATTACATCACTAATTCTTAAAGGAGAGGCTGATAGCTCTTGAGAAATACCTTTTGTTTTTCTTCCTTCAATTTCAACATCTCTCAACTGACTAGAATTAGAAACATAACAGCAGAAGTGGCAGAAGAAGTCCAAGTGGGGTCCCCTTGGAGCAAGATGTATAATTTCGGAGAGATCTACTGTGCTCTGTTACACTGGGCAATGAAAGCCCTCCTTCACAGGGGATTCTTCCATTACTGACTTGGCATTTCTCCTCGGCCGCACAAGGTCACTCAATTATCCTCTCTTAGATGCCAGCCCTACAGAAGGAAACTGCTCTACTGAGGACGTGCCCAGCGACAGTGCAACTGCACAAACAGAAGCAGAGCAGAGGCGTCTTGCTAAACTGTGCTTCCCTAAGCAACTCAGCTGGACTTTTCAGCTACACCATATGAATTCCAAACTACACATCGAATGTGAGTACCTAGTCGGAAGAAAACAATTGTTCTTCAGTCTCAAACAGTATCACCTTTTGTATAAGCTGGATAAAATACCACTTATTAAACTCAGAGTAATCTATCAAGGAGCAAAGACATCTACTTGGGGAAGTACTACCTTAGTAGGACAACTGCTGGCAAAAATTCATCTCAAAAGATAGGCAGGGATACAATGGGCAGATTCTATTTTTTTAAACAAACAAACTACACTGATTTACAAAATTTATAAGATCTGTGATAGTCTTACTGTGAATTAATGTTTTTTAAATCTTGTCCCCATGAAGGTTTGTTCTGCCATTTAACTGTGTAAGGCAGGTTTTTTTGGTCCACTCAGCCTGGCAGGTGGAGCTCGGGATTGAACCGCAGTCCCCTGAGCCTGCCTAAGCTTTGCTAAGCAGATGCTTTGATGGCTGAACCATCTTACTGGCCAAGATGATTTGTTTTTTAATAAACGCCCCATCTGAGGCAGGAGGATCATGACCTCAAGGCCAGCCTGGGCTACATAGCAAGACCTTGTCTTGTAAAACCCGAAGAATAACAACAACGATGACCACAAAAGACCTTTAATCAATTACGTTTCAAAGGAAGGGTGAATTTATTTAGAAAACTACTTTTAAATTCTGAGTCCTATCATTTCTTTCCTAGCACAGTTTCAGGCATTGGTAGCTTAAACAGAGTAGCTCCTTTAATCGCCTTTAACTGGTGTTGACCTGTCTTTGCCACTCCTTCCCAAGTATGTAATAAATCCAGTGCATTTCACATGAAAAATGAAATAATTACTCAGTGAATCCAATGGCTAATTAGACAGAGAGGCCTCTGGGAAACATGGGACCATTCAGTGTCAAACTTCAAAAGGCAGAAAGGATGGTGAAGTTAATATGTCTCAAATGCTGACAGGCTGGAAAAGACTCGAAGTGCACTATTTCTTCAGACACAAACTGATTCTCCACTTAGGAGAAGTGGAAAATTCTACCTATACATCCAGTTTCTATGCTAGTCATAGTAGTACTGGCAGCTAAGTAAATACAATCTATCGCTGCCCTAAAATGAATTATTTTGAGGGAAAAGTGAAACTTTCTTATTACTATTTTTATGAAGTTTATTTGATCAACAAAAAAGCATGTGTCTCTCTGCTTGAATATCAGTAAATCATATTTGTTTCAAAAACTAATAACTGCACTGTTTGTTTAGATGTAGATGTAGTGAAATCTGATTATGTCTAGAACCAAACCATATTAGAACTGAATAGTATGCAATTTCTATATTTATTATTTGAAGATATTTTAATATATTTTTCAGTTATGTGAAAAAGTATCTGGTAGATCAGACAAATTTGTTTTGACCTTTTCTTCTCATGTCTCTTATACAGGGTGGCTAGTATATATTGGTGACAGAAAAACATAATAAATAGCATAGTTATAAAACAAAGATGGAAGGCAAAATCTCCCTATACAGATCAATACAAAATGAACAAAAGATAGTGCAGCACCCTGGAAAGAAATCATACCACCACACTGTGAGAAAGAGAAAAGCTTAGCTTGCTTTCAGTAAAGAAAAAAAGATTACAAAAATTTCCCTTTTCCTGGAATTCAGCGATCCAAAGTTATGGGTGTTGTAGTCATGAATACACATGTGATACCTGACACACTGTAGTATACATAAACCCTTCCTGCATATGAAATCAAAAAATATTTTGTATTATAAATCACTCTTACTAGCCTTTGTTAACCTAATACTTCCCAGTCTACAATTTCGAATTATAGCATACCTTTAATGTTTTTAGAGCTTCTTGGACTTCCTTCTATTATGACCCAAGGTTCTGAAGGTCTTCTATGAAAAAACAAAGTTATTAATCCTGTCATAGCAGGAGAAGCTATATATTTGTGGTGAGTATTCCCAGTGGCCAACCTTTCTAACTTCATTATTTCTAGGCAGTGTAGGACTTATCTTCTGAAACGAATGCTGTACATCTTTTTCTATTTGGTGTGGTTTTTTTTTTTTTTTTTTTTTTTTTTTTTTTTTTTTTTTTTTTTTTTTTTTTTTTTTTTTTTTTTTTGGCAGAACTGGGGATTGAACTCAGGCCCTTGCGCTTGCCACGGAAGTGCTTATTCCACTGAGTCATCTCCCTTGTACATCTTTTTCACTGCTATATTGTGAGGCCTAGGCATCTCTGCATGGAAGTAAATTATTTTCATAGTTATAACTTATTTTTGAGATTCTCATATCCATGCCATTTATTGTCTGTATTTTTTTTTAATTTTCTTCCCTTGAATGAGCCATACTATTAACAAGAAAAGGTACCTCCTTTCTTCATCAGTGTAATAGTGACAAATCCTTGTCAGAAATTAGGACAATCCTGCATGCGTATTAGAAATATGTTTTTCCACACACTTGCTGATTCAAGTAAAACATGGTCACTGTTAACAACACAGTCAGGTGATAGAAAATATGTTTATCCAGTTACATAGTATGACTAGGACAGGAGAGACAGTTCAGTGGCACAGTGTCTGCCTGGCAAGAGAAGATCCTGAGTTTGATTCCCAGGATGAAATCCTTGCTTGTTGTAGACTGCCTTTCCTTTCAACTCTGGGGATTCTCTTGGGGGAGAAGACTGGCTTCTGAAATATGGTGCTAATCTCTATTTTGAAGTGCTTTCCAAACTTTGTGTGCAACTCACTTCATTTTAACCACAAGTTTCCAACCATTTCCTTAGGTCATGGCATGAGGCTCAGATGTTGGAAAAGAGTTCATGTGGTGTTCTCTGTTTGTTGATTTTTTTTTAATATTCAGTTTTTCCCAAGGCTGATTACCAGGATAGTATGGTAGAGTCTTTATAAAAAGTGATTTTTTTTAAAAAAAGAATAACTTCAAAATAATTCTAAATTAGTAAGCACAGAAACAAACAAAACTCCCTGCTTTGCTTTTAGCATATTATTCATCTTTGATTTCTTATGTCACAGATTTCCTGGCAATACTGATTCTATCAGACTGAAGTTGTGATAGTGCTCCCGATCTAAAGAGCAAGAAAGGGGCTGCAGGATAGCTCACTGGACTAAGCACCTGCTTAGGAAAGCACAGGCCCCATGGCATGACCCGCAGCACCACATGCTGCAGCACCCCACCCCAGGAGCACTAAGCCCACCAATTCTGGGTGTGGTGGCACACACTTGTAGTTCCAGCACTGGGGATGCTGAAAACAGGAGGATCACTGTGAGTCTGAGCTGCATAGCGAGACTCTACACCAAAAACATAAAAGGCAAGAGACAAGTGAAAACCCACATGTAACAGAGAGCTCTGCCTTCACTTTTGTCCTGATATTGGGAGGATGCATCGCATTATTTCTATCAAGTGCAAGTAAACAACAGTCTTTATCCACATTTAATCTGAATAGATTGCCAAGATGTGTTCATTAAAAGGTATATACAGAAATCTAACTAAAAATCATTGTTTTCAATCTGACAGATGAAAGCACTGCTATCAACATTCAAGCATGATGCTAAACTAAGAGGATAAGTGATTTTGAAAGTCTCAAGAAGCAGTCTTCTCATTATGTATGCATCCTCATCATTTACTTAAGATTCTTTACTACTAAGGATCTATAATAAAGCACAGAAAGTATATAAATTTAAGTAGCACTTCTAAGAAAGATTGATTATGCTTTGAATTATGCTTCAAATTATTTTTAGGGTTGTTTCATTCTCTAAATATGTCAAACGCAAGACAGCTTCTGGAATACAAGGGGGAAAATTAGTATTTGAGCTTGTAAATAATAGTTATTGTAAATGCCAACTATATATTTGCAACTGTTCTGCCCTATGCATCTTAAGATGCAGTGTTTGTATTTATGTTTCAAACTGAAATTCTTAAACCAAATGTTTTATACCTACACATTGCCTAGAGCTTGGCCATCACATCATTAGTCCAAAAACAGGATTGAAAAGTGTAAATAGATATTTGTGTTTTAATATCTAAAGAGTTAAATGAGATGTAGATAGAGATAAAAATTAGATGTTTAAAAATTTCTTGACAATTAATGAAATGCTATTCTGTTTTCAAAATAGACAAATATGTTGCCAGTCTTATTTTGTAATTGTTTACTCTCATGTTATAACAGCCTTTCAGCCTTTCTTTTTCCTTCTTCCCCTCTTTTGTTCCCTTTCCCTCTCCCTCCTTCTCACTCTCTGTTATTTTTCTCTTTCTCACTCCTCTTTCTCTCTTACCTATTACAGATGCCTGGCCATTATAGCACTTTGGATTGATATTACCCTATTCTGAGCTCAGTGAGGTTGGAAATCATAGTTTCAAAAGGGAGTTCAACCACAGATAAGATGTAGAAGCTCAAAGATACACACAACTAAAAGCATCTATAAAGTTAAAAGGTTTGTTTATGGTCTTAGCAACACATTTTCAAGAGAGTTGAAGAGCCACTTGGGTGGTCCAGCGCAGTAAAAATCTGGCAATTCAGTGCCACTGGGGTTTGAGGCTCCTGGGCTGATATTACTTTTGGTAGAGAAGCCCAGAGAGAGGGCCCTTGCTTGAATTGATAGTAAAAGGGTACTAGCTGTTTCCAGACAATCTTGCGCATGTTCTGTACACTAATCTATTAATCTATTCCTTTACAGAATTTTAACCCCCTTCTTACTTTCTAGTACTTAAGCTCTAGTACCTTGCCTATATTTCATGGTTTACATTTTTTTTAAATTTTAGGGTGAAGGTCACATAAAAATAAAGTACACATCTAAATGGCCACCAATAGTGGAGAAGGGTTCCTTTTTTCCCACAGTCTCTCCAGCACTTGTTATTGGCTGATTTCTTGATGACAGCCATTCTTTCTGGAGTAAGATAAAGTCTCAGCATTGTTTTAATTTGCAACTCTCAAATGACCAATGATGTTGGGCATATTTTTATATATTTATTTGCCATTTGTATTTTTTCATCTGAGAAGTGTGTATTCATATCAGATTATTCATAGATTGGGTCTTTGATTTTCAAGGACCTGGGTTTTTTTAATCTTTATATGGTTTATTGAAAGGAACAGTTAATTATTAATTATTTGATCAATTTTGTGTGTCTTTATCTGGTAACCTGAACAACTATTTTGAGGATAATAATGTGCAATATAGCAGCCATTATTATTCTGCTATGATCTTGTTCTGAAATTCTGCGTTATTTTAATGCTTAAATTTTTTATTCTGTGTAAGATAATAAAAGAAATAAAATAAAATAATGAATGGAAAATATTTGCTAGCATGCTTGGCATGTAGATAAGATCAATAAACACTACTGATTATATTTTTTAAAAATCACAAATCTATTTTGTTACTCATCATGAAATAGAAATGTTTATCCTTAAGCTCACTGCTTATTTTGAGAGAACTGAAAAAAAAAAATCAGAGTCTCTTTTTTCCTTAAACTCATTGTTAAACTCTAAGGTGTTAATCAAGAACTAAAATCAGCAAGAAAGAATATGAAAGCTTTTCTCCAAAACCAAGAAACTTTTGAAGAGTACAAATAATTAAAACAACATGGTGAGCTTTATTTCTTTATATCCATGTCTATCTCTACCTATCAAGTAGTTCTGAAAATGCTCATAAAATTAATGCCAGATGAAATGATACATTCTTTTTTGGCCTTTGCAATAAAGAGTTGTTTCTTAAATGATATAAATTTGTGGCAGTCAAAGAAATACCTTCAGAGGTGTGGTGATTCCATTTAACATAAAGTATACGAAAGCAATTTAATTAATAATAAGCTCCTGACAGCAGCTGGGGTTCAGTCCCCAGTAGGCCACACCAGCCCACCCCTGGGGAGCGCTAAAATGATGAATGTGACTAGGTTTGGTGCACATACCCGTAATCCAAGCACTTTGGAGGCTGGAACCAGAAGGATCACTAAGAGTCCGACCTAAGGAATGAGACCCTGTAGCCCCTGTAGACACTGTCCTAAATACAGAAAATAATTATGTAAACTACTTACTAAATTGATTAATACATTTTGTTCTAAAATTATTCTATGCAGAAGTCAGTAGGCTCCACGTTTTACATTCTATAGAAAGGTCAAGCTAAATTAGTTGAAAAGAAATGAAGGATGTATAAATTTTTAAAAAATAGTGAGTAGTAATGTTCTAATTTCATAAGCAGGAACAATATTAAAACATACAGTGATGTTGTAGAATTTTCACCATTCAGTACTTCTGATAATATTCTACTACAATCTCAAATATGTCTCTTTAAAAAGAATATGAATGCATAAATATTTCTTTTACTCTTGGAGACAATTTTATATTTGTTCAATATTCTACACTGTAGAATAGAAAGAGTCAAATAGAACACAAGGATACAGATGACTGAAAAATAGTTTTAAAGTCTTACATAATTAATTATTCTATAAATACGGGTTCATTCTTTAGACACATTTAATTGTTTAGTGATATAAGTCCTATGTATTTCAGTTAGAAGGAAACTAAGAGTCTTGTTTTGAAAATGTGAAGGTAATTTCAAGTAAAGAAATGCATTATTCAAATAAAAGATGATATAAAACATGTCTATCTCTAAAATTTTGGCTGTTCTTGATTTCCTATATTTTCCTGTACATAAAAATATTACAGTGCTAGAACTAATAAAAAAGCACTAAATTTAATCATGAAGTATTTAAATTTTATCTTTTATTTTTCTACAACTTAATAACCAAAACTATTCTAAAAATCTATTCATCTTTCACAATATTATATAGCACTTCAATCTTATGTTCATTAAAAAAACTGCTATCAAGTGTTTATTCTTCATGTCGCTGAATTTAAATGGATCAAATGTCATTACTTATTCACTGCAATATGCACTTATTTAACCATAATATTATCCTAATTTATTTATGCTATCACTTTTAAGAAAAATAAGCTTAGAGCAAGTCAATGAGCTTTCACACAGTTAGGCAAGTATGTTTGTTATTAAGTGTATGATCTGCAATGCTTAATTACACAGTAAAAATTTGAAGGATTTAAAAGAACAAAAACTTAAAATATACTCATTTTATTTCAAAAAGTCCAACTACAATGTGATTGGCTAAATGGAAACTGTGTGTGAATCACATGATTAGGGAAGATGAAAGTATGTACAATTAAGATGAAATATATACATATGCAAATATCAGTTCCGAGAGAGAATCATAGCAGACACACACTAAGGTTGTTTTTATTAAATTATCTCCCTTACTTTTGCTTTCAGAGATACTAGTTTCATCAATGCATATTGAGATTTCACTTCAAAGTTTGAACCAGATACATTCAAAATTGAAAGTTCAGCCATGCCCAGTTCTACAAAGTCCGCAGATATTCTCCAGGCCAAATGGTCAGGGCAGTGATTTTTGTGAAAGTCAAGAGAGTGGAAAACTCCAGTTTTCTAAAGATGAATAATACTCTTTGTTTGTTTTCAGAGTATTGCCATGCTTGCAGGCTTCTACAGTGAACAATCACAAACCGGGTAGGTTACAGGCTGTATGTACATTTTGCAGTTCTGAAGGTTGAATGAGTAAGATCAGACGCCAGCACGGTCAGGTACTGCTGAGGCCGGTTTTGAAACTGCAGACAACTTCTCTTTGTAGGTTAGGAAAATTCGCAGAATGTTTTGAAAGGGTCCTAATCCCACCACAAGGCTCACAACTCCTACTGTCACTCTCCCTCAAGGCCTCATCTTCTGATACCGTCACAAACAGAAACAGAATTTCTGTACATAAACTTGGGGGGATCACCCTCACCACACAATAGATAAATTGTTTTTCATGTATTTCCTTCCCTTTCTTTCTCATATGGACTTCATTTCTTTCTTCTTTCCTTCCTTTCTT
>PVKA01006343.1:0-84217 GCA_004027165.1 Ctenomys sociabilis
AAAAAAAAGAAAGAAGAGATGCAGTGAAATTCTTACCTTTGTAAGTTGGTCAGGGCGGGGGTGGGGACTGCAAACGGTTCTAATGGTGTTTAGAAACAAAGTCTGTGTTATGTCTAGGGGTCCTAGTATTTTGTGTTACTCTGACCCTGGCATTGTATCTGCAACGCAAACGTTTAGCTCTGGTTGGAGGAAGGTATTTTGTATTCAAGCCAAATCTACATTTCAGATTTTAAATGGGGATGGGGGAGGTGGGGAGGGGACAGAGAGAGGAGGGGGTGGGGCCAAAAGGGTTGAAGGTCAGTGTTCACAGGTCTGAGACCATGTTTAATATCACATGACACCTTTGTCAAGCAGTGTGCCACCCCTCCCCCGTGCTCTCAGCTGTCTGGGTTTCTGTACCTAAGGGACCTTGCTCTGTGCTGTCTTCCCACCCAAACTCTCAGACTTGCTTTTTATAAACCAGAAGAAATGAATGAAATTTGACCTATTCTGTTTTTTTTTTTAATGTGGTGGCATGAGAAGCCGGAGAGGGTCATGTTCTCCCCGGTCAGGCCTGTCTGCATCCCCCTCCTGGGGTCCAGTGGCTGTCTGAGGCCTGGGGACAGGCTGGACGCTGGCGGCTGGGGGGTGGTGTTGTATTTCAGGCTTGTGTCCTTGAAGGTGAACAGAAAGTCTGCAGTGAAGGGTCAGGTCATCCCCTGAAGCCTCAGAGGAGATGAATGAAACCCTGTGGTCAGACGCACTTGAGACAGTTTTAGACGGCGGCGGCAATTAAGGCCCTTAGGCTCTGGACTATCTGCTGCCTTTGAGGCCAAAAAGGAGGGCACACAGGCTGACGGCTGAACTTTCATCTCTGTGGGGTCGGACTTCAGCCCTGACTTTAGTCCCTGGAGCTTGGTGATCTCCGCCTCAGCACTGCTAGACATGCCTCCTTCTTACCACAGCCCAGTGTATGTAGCCCTGTTCTGGAAGACACCTTGGCTGAGCTGATGGTGGGACACGCCCCAAAGACACTGCCACAAACTCCGTGACCACTGTCCTCCTTCACCTTTCAGACATGGAATCTCCGGAGGCCAGGCAGAGACAAGGAGATCCCAAAGAATAGCTGTTTCCCAGACTTTGAGATCTAGAAATTATTTAAGATTTGTGAGGAACACTTTCATAGTCAGCAAAGGTGGCGGGACTTTGAAGACCTCCAGACCCTGGTTACAACACTGAGTATCACAGGACACTGTCTTTTCTGGGATCCTGCCTTCCTTATCTGGAGATTGGGGATAAAAATAACTCAACAGTGAGGTTATTGTAAGCATGAATGAGTTATTGCATGCAAACTGCTTGGTATGGAGTTGGCTTTCCAGATAGGTTAATCATTATTCATTTGGTAAGATTTACATCTAGGCCTGATTTCAGAGAGTTAGAGGTGGTTTCTGTGGGGAGTGGGAAAATTTTAAGATGTACATTTGGCAGAGGGAAATGGAGCATGCTCACAAATGAAGCCCGAATTTTCCCATCAGCCAAGGTTTCTGACCAAATCAGGAGTTCGCTAATTCAGGGAGGAGCAAAATTGTCTGCTCCTTGGTGTGTTGTGGGGGGAAGGAATCTGTCCAGAAACCAAGCAGTACCCTCAGGGTGGGCACGAATGCTCACTGCCCCATTTAGAGCAGCTGCTGTTTTGAAAGATGTCCTTAAATAAATGAAGGTCAATCATACCTGCTTAGTGACCTGCTTCAATAAAGAAACAGAGGCCAGCAGTGAATGGGAAGGCTGGACAGTGACACGGCCAGCCTGCAGAAAGCACTAACCTGGAACTACGAATCTTGCTAGCAGCTTGGCTCCTAGCTGGTTTGCTTCAACTCTGGCCCTTGGCTTGCAGGATCCAAACCTGCTTTGAGACTGCACCAGTTACAATTGGAAAAATATCACAAATTTCACAGAGCGAGTCATTCACTCCTGTGTTCATGAGTGTCTTCATGCAGGTTACTTCTTGTTGAAAAAAAATGAGGGCCAGTGAGAAAGCTCAGCGGACTAAATGCCTGCTTTGGCTAGCTGTGCTGGCCTAGCGCCCAGGGTGTGCTGAGCTGGAGACCGAGTCTGGGCATAGGTGCGAGTGGTGCGCACCTGTAACCCCAGTACTGGGGAGGCTGGAAGCAGGACAATCACTATGAGTCTGAGCTATGTAGTGAGGCCCTGTATCAAATACACAAGTGGAAAAAAAAATAGAAGCTCTTTCAATGTAGGAGATGTCTGTTCACTCCCACCTTATGGGTAATGACAAAACCCTGAAGTCAAGGAAAGTCAGGGAAAGCCGGGCAGGGGAGCTATTGTGATATGGCAGAAATATCAAGGACCAGATTCTGTTTCTGGTTCTGCTATAAGACCTTAGGTGGGCAAATTTCACACTTGCAGATAAGTGTTCAAGCCTGTCAAGATCTGCTTTATCTCATAGCTTCACCTCATAATGGGCAAGAAGGAAGCCAAGTATTCTGCATACTGCTTACCCCCTTATCCTCACATCTTTCTAGTAGAAGGCAAGCAAAGCTATGGCTAGGTAGTTTAGGGCTGGGTTTCAGCATATTGTCCCAGTCATTAGCAACCCGCTAAGGCCTAGAAAAGGGCTAATTCACCCAACCCACCATGGTTGGAAGTGCTTGACAAACCGTGGACATGCCCAAGACTTCAGAATTCTTGAGACTGCAGTGCGGACTGTGGAAAGATCTTAGCTGGCCCGGTGGTGCTCAGAATAAGTCACTAGACACAGGCCTTGCTGCTGCCAAGCAGGGGTGGCAAGCTACAGTCCAGGAGCCACATCTGGGTCTGTGAGCAGAGTCTCCTTGGGCAACCGTGGCTTTTTTTTCATGTAGCTGTACTATTTGAGTCTATAGCTGCTTCTGCTGATAGAGCCAAGCAGTGAAAACAGAAGCTGGTCTTCAAAGCAGGAATACTTGCTATCTGTCCTTTGGGCAGGAAAAAATTGACAATCCTTATTATAGAAAACAGATCACAGTATGCCATCCTACAAGCCTCCTAAGAATAAGTGGCTTCCTCAGGTTTTGGCTTCCATTACTTACAAATTTCTGTTCTATCTCAGGAGAGAGTATTAATTCTGGGTAATTCAGTGGAGAAGTACGTGATGTACCTTTTTTGTTTTTTTACTTTTAAAAAAGCTTCTTGTGAAAGAAAGAGGAAAGTTGGCCATCTTGTGTGGCAGGTACTTATTTATGCCTTTGCCTTTAACTTAGTGAATTAGATGCTTTACTCAGACAGAAACTGATCTTCAGAGAAGTTACATAATTCAACTGAGATCACACAGCTAGGATAGAGTGAAGTTGTATCTGTCTTGTTAACATAGCAGTGTCTGGTAGGTGCTTCCTACTAGAGGCTGAAAGGATCTCCAAGTGGCCCTAGGTGTCATCTAGGTCTTAGAAGTGCAAATTAAAGCTGGCCAGTTACTTGGTGGGCACTTGATAGCCTCAGCTTTAGTTGGGAGTCAAAGACTTTCTCATGTATAGATGGGGTTAAGGAATTACAATGAATGAGGACAAGGAAGTCCTGAACTGGGTGAGGTGGCAATGCATGCTATCCCAACACTCAGGGAGGCTGAGGCAAGAGGCCCGAAAGTTAGAGCCCAGCCTGTACAACTTAGCAACTTGTTTAAAAAGAAAAAAATGCAAAGGGTGTAACTCAGTATGAAGGCCCTGGACCCAATCCCAATGCTAAAAACAAATGGGAGTTAAGACAGGAAGGTTCTGGAGGGAGGGGGCTGCTTGCAGAGCAGATCCGGGCCACAGGTTGTACCTGATGCTGTCTGGGGTCCTGCTCTTTGAGTGCAGTGGGAGAGTCCTGGGACCAGGAGGCTGTCTGTGCTGGCTGAGCGCTGGACCTGAAGGCAGTGGGAAGAAGATCTCCTGATCTAACACCGACGAAGGGCCACAGGTGGCAATGGCTTTTTGCTTACTATGTGGTCCATCTATTGATAAGGGGCAGAGGTCAGCTTTGATTTGACTTCTAGTTTACCTGCTCTCCTCTTGCTACTGGGGGAGGGATATTTTGAGCTGTTAGGTTAAATTCAGGGTAAACACACTTTAGGGAGAAGTAGGAATGGCAAGACATTTTTAAAAAAAGTCTAAAAAGTTAGAAGAGCAGCAATGAATCAATCACTATATCCTGGGCTGCAGATCTTAATCGAATACATGTCTAATTCTTGAAAGGCTCAAAGTTCTTCAGTGGATGAAGAGATGATAAATAATAAATACCAATTAAATTAAAGATGTGCATACTGGCCCCCTCTGGACCCCAGAAAGTTTGGAATGGAGTCACCCTTCATCACAATGAAGACCTCTTCTGAGGAGGCCAGCTGTGTGGAGGGGGCATTGTGGAAGTCCCCACAGAGTTCTCCGGCTCTCACTGTGGGGTTTCTGCTGGTGGGGGAGGAGGAGAGGAGGTGAAGCAAAGAATCTAGGATGGGGTGGAGGTGGCAGAGCCTGCCTTGCTGTGGGAAGCAGTGGAAGGTCAGACACAGGCAGATGGACTGACAGACGGACAGACAGACAGACAGACAGACAGACAGACAGACAGACAGATGATATAGTTATTCTGTAGTTCAGAGCTATTGGATTCTGGGCCTATGCTTCCTAGTTCCTTCTCTCTTAACCTGATTGTTAATGGGACAGAACTGTGCAGTTCACTGGGGACTGGCTTTCCATGGGAGAAGGACACACCCAAGCTGTGTTGGCACCACTGGAGCTCTGCATGAGGGGCCACAGCAGAGACTGAGGGGGCCCCTTCTTTTGCCTCAGGGGAAATTGTGAGGTCTGTGATTTTGAACAAATTGGAAGCTTTGAGATGGTGACTCCTGGAGCCGGGATCCTCTGGCAACCAGAAGGTTAAAGTTCATCTTCATGGAAAGGAAGGTTCACTGGTATCGGTGGGACTTCCACCACGCTCTCAGGACTGCTCCAGATCCACCCAACCCCAGGACCCACGAGCGTGTGGGAGAGTTTTCCGCTCTCTCCTGCGCCTACCAGACCAAGCCAGGCCAGTAGCACGAGAGAGAGACCTTTCCCCCGTTCCGCAGACCTAACTGGCCCCTCCAGAGCCAACACAGCCCACCCTGCATGCCGCACCCAGCCCAGCCCAGGCCCAGCAAGTGTGAGAGAACTTCCAGCTTCCCTGTACCCGTGGAACATCTCTGGACCAAAACTCAGGCACGCCTCTTGAGTGAGACCCTCTACTGCACCCTTGGGACCCCTCCACCCCTCCAGAGCCCCTGCCCCCAAGCTTACCCAGTGAGTGAGAACTTCCGTGACACTCTCAAGACCCCCAGATCCATCCCAAGCACAGGCCAGGCTAGTGTGTAGGAGAGCTCCTGTGCTCCCCTGTGCCCCCTGGGCCAGGGGCACCACAAGTTCACTGTTGTGACAGAGGGGCACAACAAGTTCACTTCCAAGGGCTGAAGCAGGAAGGAGCTGAACACAGCAGCTAGACCCAAGCCAGGCATAACTGGATAAATTCAAATGTAATAGAGCTGCACCTGAATTTCAGTAGGTGCTAAGATTATAACTGCACCAAAGCTCTACACCAAACCTCAGAGGTCAGTGCTATATGAAATGATAAAGACAAGGAGGAAAATGCAGTCTCAGGCCTCAGGCCCACCCAGAATATTAGCTCAGCTGAAATGTATGAAGCAATAGCTTTGGAAGTAAATAAACAACAGCAGAAAGGTATAGAGGAACTCAGAGCAGAATTCATTTCTGAAATAAAAAAAAAATCTGAATTTATAGCACCTAAGTAAAGAATCAAATACAGAAACATATGGAGGAAACTCAACCTAAAAAAAACTCTGCAGTAAAAGAATAACTGCTTCTAAAGAAGACATTGATTAAAAAAAGAGATTAGAAAAATGATGGATTCCTTGAATGAGCAAAACAGGAAAGAAATGGATCGTATGAAGCAGAGTCAAAGAGATATAGAGAAACTTAAAATCTCAGACACAAGCCTGCAAAACCATTTGAGTGAAAGTGAAGACAAGAGTTTCAGATCTTAAACACACTGGTGCAGCTAGTGAAAAGGTAAGAAAGGATCTCTTAAAAACAACTAGGACTCAAGAAAAAAATAATTAATCACCTGCAAGATGGTGCAAAGATGAACAATGTGAGACTAATAGGCATCAATGAGAAGGATGGAGTCAATACAAATGATATAAAAAGAATATGGGTAGAAGTAATATCAGAAAACTTCCCAAATATGAGAAAACAATATGACATTCAGGTAACCGAAACATACAGAATGCCAAATAACTTCAACACAACTAAAAACGCATTGAGACATATAATAGTCAAGATCCCAGAAATCCAGCAGAAGAATAATATACCGAAAGCTGCTAGAGAAAAGAAGCAGATTACATTCAAAGGAAAAGCCATCAGAATTACTGGCAACTTCTCTTCACAAATCATGAAGGCAAGAAGAGCACAGAGCAGAGTACTTTAAGTTCTCTATGAAAACAAATTCCAGCCCAGGCTACTATATGCTGCTAAACTCTTTTCAAGTTTGGTGGAGAAATGAAATACTTCTATGAGAAAGAACAACTAGAGAATTTCATGATGACAAAGCCAGCCCTACAGACTACTGAAAGATGTTCTAGAGAGGGACCAAAATGATCACAACTCCATGAAGGAGAACAGTAGGAACCCACTAAACAGAGCAAACAATTAAACACAGGACAAAAAGGAGTAAACAACAGCAGGTAAATAACATGTCAATCGTAAATCAACACATTTCTATTATAATCATAAGTGTAAATGGACTCAATTCACCAATTAAGAGAAATAGACTGGCACAGTGGATTAGGAAACAAAATCCAATAGTATGCTGTATACATGAAACACACTTAACTCATAAAGAAATTCACAGGCTGAAAATCAAAGGATGGAAAACAATACTACATGCCCCAGCACCTCAGAAAAAAGCAGGGGCAGCAATCCTATTTTCAGACTCAACTTCAAACCAAGAATGATCAAACAAAATAAAGAAGGCAACTATATAGGGGAAAAATTCAAGAGGAAGAGGTAACACTCATAAATGTATACACCCCAAACATGGGGTTTGAGCAAGCAACTATATAAGACAAATCTTAATCGTCATGAAAAATCTAATATCCAATACCACAATCTTAGCAGGAGATCTTAACTGCCTTATGTCAAAAAGATGGGTCAACCAGACAAAAAATTAGCAAAGAAGTAGTAGAACTGAACCAGAGCTTGGAACAAATGGACTTGGTGGATGTATATAGAGTGTTCCACTCAACCGCAGCTAAATATACATTTTTTTCAGCTGCACATGGGTCATTTTCTAAAACAGACCATATACTAGTCTATAGGTCATGCTTAAGTATATGTAAGAAAACAGAAATTATCCCGTGCATATTATCTGACCACAGTACAAAGAAACTGGAAATAAGTGACAAAAGAAACGAGAAAACCCCCTAAATACATGGAAATTAAAAAGCACCCTAATCAGCAACCAATGGGTCACAGATGAAATTAAGCAAGAAATTCAACATTATCTACAATTCAATGAAAAGTCAACCACATCTTATTGGAATTTATGGGATGTGATGAAAGCAGTTCTCAGAGGGAAATTCATAGCTGTGAACTTACACATTAGGAAAACAGAATGGAAACAAATGCATACCCTAATGCTGCACCTGTGACATCTAGAAGAGGAAGAGCAAACCAAACCCAGAGCCCAAAGACAGGAAGAAATCATAAGGATTAGAACATAAATTATTTAATTGCGATGAAGAAAACAGCTCAAAGAATTAACGAATCAAAATGATGGTTCTTTGAAAGACTAAATAAAATTGATAAGCCCCTAGCTAACCTCATCTAAAAGAGGAAAGCAAAAATTCAAATACAAACAATAAGGAATGAAAAAGGTGAAATCACCACAGATTCAGTGGGAATTCAGATTATCAATAGCTACTTTGAGAATCTTTATGCTCACAGAATAGAAGACAGAGACAAAAGTGACAGATTCCTATAAAGGTAAAAATTACCAAAACTGAATCAAGAAGATATAAGAATTCTCAATAACCTAATACACCCAATGGACTATGAAATGTAATAAAAAGCCTGCCAGCAAAGGAAAGTCTAGGTTCTGATGGATTCACAGCTGAATTCTATAAGAAATTTATGGATGATATAATCCCTACATTCTTCAAACTCTTCAATGAAATTGAAAAGGAAAAAGTTCTCCCAAAATCATTCCTGGAGGCAAGTGTTATACTGATAGCAAAACCAGGGAAAGACACAACTAAAAAAGAGAATTATAGGCCAATTTCCCTCATGAACAGAGATGCAAAAATCCTCAGTGAAATCCTATCAAATAAAATACAGCAAATCATCAAGAAGACCATACACCATGACCAGGTAGGATTCATCCCAGGGATGCAAGGATGGTTCAATATTCAAAAATCTATAAACGTAATACACTATATCAATAGAGTGAAATCTAAAAACCACATGTTCATCTCAATTGATGCAGAAAAGGCTTTTGACAAAGTCCAACAATCATTCATATTCGAAATCCTACAGAAAATTGGAACAGAGGCCTCTACTGCAATTTAATAAAAGCCATCTATGACAACTCAACAGTTAATATCATTCTCAATGGGGAAAAACTGAAATCTTTTACTTTTAGATCTGATGTCCTCTATCACCCCTCCTGTTCAATACAGGTCTGGAATCATTAGCTAGAGCTATTAGACCAGAGGGAGAAATAAAAAGAATAAGAATAGGTAAAGAAGAAGTTAAATTATCATTATTTGCAGATGACATGATACTTTACTTGACAGACCAAAAAAACTCCACCAAGAAGCTACTAGAATTGATACACAAGTTCGGTAGCATAGCAAGATACAAAGTCAATACCCAAAAATCAATAACATTCCTCTACACAGATAACAAACACATGGAGAAGAAAATTAGAAACACAATATCTTGTACAATAGCACCAGGGAAAATGAAATAACTTGGAATTCATCTAACTAATGAAGTCAAAGATCTTTTCGTGGAAAATTACAGTACTCTGAAAAAAGACATTGTAGAGGAATTCAGAAAATGGAAAGATATTCTATGCTCCTGGATAGGAAGAACCAACATCTTGAAGATGGCCA
Source organism: Ctenomys sociabilis (assembly GCA_004027165.1). Classification (NCBI taxonomy): domain Eukaryota; kingdom Metazoa; phylum Chordata; class Mammalia; order Rodentia; family Ctenomyidae; genus Ctenomys; species Ctenomys sociabilis. The sequence goes on from PVKA01006343.1 coordinate 9,173, forward strand.
TACTCCCAAAATTGTTGTACAGATTTAATTCAATCCCTATCAAACTACCACGAACATACCTCCCACACCTAGAAAAATCATCCCTAAAATTTATCTGGAACAGAAAATACCTAGAATAGCAAAGGCAATTCTGGCCAAGAAAAACAAGGCAGGAGGCATTAGAATTCCTGACTTGAAATTATACTACAAAGCTACTGTGATAAAATCTGCATGGTATTGGCAATGAAATAGACCTGAGGATCAATGGAATAGATTAGAAGATGCAGAGATCTCTATGAACGCACTCAGCCACCTGATCTTTAACAGAGGGGCCAAACATGCTTACTGGAAGAAAGATCGACTCTTTAACAAATGGTGCTGGAACAACTGGCTCTCTACATGTCAAAAACTAAAACTTGACCCAGCTGTATCACCATACACTAAGCTAAAGTCAAAATGGATTAAAGATATAAGTATTAAAACAGAAACACTGAATCTCCTGGAAGAGAAAGTAGGAGGAACTCTTGAAGACCTAGGGGTAGGCAAAGAGTTCATGAAAAGAAATGAAATCACACGGGTAACACTTGGAAGAATTAACAACTGAGACCATCTCTTATTGAGAAGTTTTTGCATGTCAAAAGAAATTACCAACAAAGTGAAGAGACAACCCACACATTTGGGAAAAATCTTAACTAATAAGCACTCAGACAAAGGTCTGCTCTCTAGAATTTATAAAGACCTAAAAAAAATTAAGGCCCCTAAATTTAAAGACTTAATCCAGAAATGGGCATCTGAGATGAGCACACATTTCTCAGAGGTTGAAATTAAAGAAGTAAATAAATATATGAAAAAGTGCTCCACATCACTAGCCATCCATGAAATGCAAATTAAAACAATAGTGAGATACTGTCTTACCCCAGAAATAATGGCTATCATAAAGAAATCAACAAACAACAAACGTTGGAGGGGATGTGGGGAAAAGGGAACCCTCCTCCACTGATGGTGGGAATGTAGACTGGTGCAACCAGTTTGGAAATTAGTGTGGAGACTCCTTAAAAACTAGGACTGGAAATCCCATTCAAGCCAGCTATACCCCTATTGGGAATTTTCCCAGAAGAACTGAAAACATGGCATCATGGTGATATATGTGTACCTATGTTTATAGCAGCACAATTGTGACAGCCAAATATTGGAAACAACCAAGATGTCCATCACATGAGGAATGGTTGAAAAAAGATGTGGTATCTTTATACAACAGAGTATTACTCAGCTGTAAATAATGATAAACTCGAAGCCTTCATATTTAAGTGGATACCACTTGAAGATATAAGTGAAATAAACCATGTGTAAATATCTTATAGTCTCCCTAGTATAAGAACTCAAAAGAAGAAATATATGGGTAGGGGAAATGGCTCAGTGGAATAAGCACTTCCCTGGCAAGTGCAAGGGCATTTGTTCAATCCCCAGTTCCGCCAAAAATAAAAAATAAAAATAAAAAAAAATAAGAAATACAAATAGAAATGTATAGTACAATTAAAAGGAAAGCAAGAACTTGAGTATTGGACAATGAGGAGAGGGCAAGGAGAAAAGCTGGGAAACATCACAGGGGCAAAGCCATATGCACAAGATGGGCAAGGCAATGATCCTGAGAAACATCAGCAAGTTTTTTAAACTAGCAGTTAATTGGTAGGATTCTCACCTTGACTAACTATACATGCTAATACCTATGAACCAAGCAACTGCACTGAAGATAGCAATGTGTAATGGTAGAGTCATGCTTGAAATGCCTGTCATTCTGGTCTTCTAAATATGTATTTATCACGACATACCAATTATTACCATACTGTCTCTCGAGTAAGAGGTTTATTTTTTTTCTTTTTGTAAATAAAGGGTAATACATGAAAAAAAGACACAAGAAAAAAAAGTCATAAGACTGTCCTGCTACAATGCTGTATATGTTTATTTATTTATTTATTTTTGCAGAACCAGGGATTGAACTCAGGCCCTTGTGCTTGCCAGGGAAGCACTTATTGCACTGAGCCATCTCCCTGGCCCCGCTGTATATGTTTAGATTTCTAATTTTCTGTGTAAAAATATGTAAGTGTTTATTCCTATTTTTTAAAATTATTTGTCTTCATATTGTGTAAGGACTTAAAGTTTAGCATATCAATAATTGAAGGAAAACACCTGTTCCATGTTATGACTAAGATGATTGATACTTAGACAGGATAAACTGAACTGCATATGTTGCCGGGTAACAATAAGCTTCTCTTCTGAAGTGTTAATGACCTAACTTTGCAGATCAAAAATTAGAGAAAAGGAAGGGCTTCAAGGTAAGCCAACACTTTGGTCCTATCCTTTCAAGATCAGTGAGGACTCAGGACATAGGAGAACCTGTACTGTAACATCATGTAATTCAGTTGTGTCCCAAATTTTCTGATCAAGGAGATTATTGGGCCACAGAGGAAAGTGATTATGATGTAGAGTGTGCCTAAGGAGAGTCACATGGAGAGAAAATATTCTCTCAGGCTTTCACAGAGAGTAAATTGGTCAAACAATGGCCATGACTCATCCACAAGGCTGACACTGACAAAGGATCTACAGAGTGAAGGACAGGGTTACAGGATAAACCCTGAGGGGACTTGACTGATCTTGTCAGATACAAAAGTTACATTTCTTGTTATATAGGTCTCACTTTATCTTGGTCTTAACAATCCAGCAGAAAAGTATAAAAACGAGGTATATAAAGTAAAGCCATATTAATATGCTGAGCTGTGAAAGTCTCATCAATAACTTCTGCGGATAACCCACTACTATTGTGGACTGCTGGACTGTGTTGGATTGTTTTACTGAATTCACGCACCTATAGTATTTAGATGTTAATGGAATACCCATCTCTGACAGGACTAAACAAAAAAAAGGATACAAAGGAAGGACCATTTTACATTTGTATATACAGAATAGTTAGGATATATATATATATATATATATATATATATATATATATATATATATATATATATACTTTCTCTTAATTCAATGAGTAGAAAGATTTGTGCTAATATGTTTGGACAGGATATCCTGGATAACCACTAAGAAAGTAACAATGTACCATGTATTAGTTATTGAAACTGTCTTATTTGAGAATGTCTCCTTGCTATTTGTTTCTCAATAAAATAGGAAAAAAGGAAAGTATTTTACTTTTAGTTTTCAAAGGTATGTTTGCTAAGTATAAAATTCAAAGACAGATCTTTTTTTCTGTCTTTTAATTAGTTTATTTTCTTAAAAATTTGGTCTTTTTTTCTTTCTAATGTGGAATAAGGTGTTGTTTAATTTTGTTCTTACATAGCTATTAATTTTTATGTATATGCTTTAATGATTTTTTTCTTTACAGTAAATTCTGGACAATTTCACTTCTGTGTATCTTGGCATGATTTTATTCTAATTTCTTGTGCAAAAGGTTCATTTTTCCTGGAAATGCATTGTTATAAATTCAACTAAATTCAGAAATTTTAAAACTTTAGATTTTTATTGCCTACCCCTTTCTACTTTCATATAATTAGAATTATATGAAAATAAATTTCTTGATTTGGGCACAAAGTAAACTATTCTATGACTGATCTGTAAATTCTTTCTTCATTTTTATTTTGGACAATTTTTGTTGTTATAGTCATAAAATTTTGTAAATAATTTACTTATAATGTACAATCTATTATTAGTCTCATGCTATATATTCATTTGATAAATATTTCTCTAAAATTCACTGTGTCTACATCTTATATCTTTCACATTTCAATATCTGTCTACAATTTTAATATGATATGCAATTATTGATTTTCAATAAAGTTAATAAAAAAAGAAAAAATAAAACAGAGTCATTAGTGGCAGCACCTGGATGGAGGACAGAGTCATGTGAAAGACTGGGCCGAGAGATGGTTGATGTGTGCTGTGGTGGGCAGGCCAAGGTTCTGGCCTCTGAGTTAAGGACATATGATTTCTTTTCTGTCCATAAAGAAATACACACACACACACACACACACACACACACACACACACACACACACACACACCAAGAAAAGAAAAAAGAATGCACAGTCTATGGTCCTGTTTATTCTCAGATAGGGAGTGGACAGCCTTTCAGAGGTGTCCGACTGTGCCGTCCAGCCAGACTGACATCTGTGGGAGTTCAGGGTTTTAAATGTTTAGTCTGCAGGAGACCTCTGGGCCCCATGGGCCTGCTCCTACAGGCCTGCCTTAGCCATCAACTCCCACCCCTCCTGTGAAGTGGGGTCTGGTGGTGTTTGTGTGAGGGAAGCTCCATGGCCCCTCAAAGCCAGGGGGTGGACCTGGCCCACGCCTGTCATTAAAGTCATAGGGAGCCCAAGCCTGGGGACTTAAGCGGGGCTGTAGGTCAGAGTCTGCCTTTTTCTCCCCTCTCCTTTCCTGCTAAGTGCCATATACTGATATGCGGCCCTATAATTACTTGTCAGTATGTCTGTCTCCCTCAAAGAAGATCTAGTTTTTAGTTTCTCTTTATATCTCCAGCTTCTAGTACAGCTCTTTTCATAGAGTTTTCTTTCAATAAAAGTGCCTGGGATTGGCCTGACTGGAACGCAGCTGAACCTGCTCATCAGAAGCTCCAAGGCCACACTGGGAGATGCAGTTGGGTCCCAGGGAGAGGGGCTTGCAGCTGAAGCATGCTTTCTGTAGAGTCCAGGACCAGGGTTACAGGGACACCAGTGAAGAGGGTTCCCTGCCACTGTGTTCATTTGTGGTTCAACCCATTTGGTTTGGAAGGTGCACCTGTAGTCCACGGGGAAAAGGAGGAGGATGCCACTCTGTGTTGCAGCTACGGATTGTGGTCACTGATTTTCAGACTGCTATTTCTATGGGGTCTGGACTGGAGGATACTCTTGGAGTGACGTCAGGTTGGGTCTAATAATCACTTACTTCTTGCCTGAGTAGCAGCAAGCTAACCACAATTAAATAAGCCTGATTTTTAAAATATGCTATGCTGGAAAATACGCTTCTTAACTTGTTCATGGAATACTTTGTCCCTCGGGGTTCCCAGAGACTAAAGCGCACGAATGTGCATAAAACAGAACAAGCAAGTTCAGAATGTACATTATTTAGATTGATAAATGTAATTTGTAAAGATTAATCAGTAGAATGAATTGAAAACAAAAATGAGAAAGAGAGAAAGAAAAGAATCAAAGACAGAAAGAAAGAAGCAAACAGACTGCACCATGTTCATGTAGGGAAGTAGCGTCTAACGATGGAGCTAATGCCTGACTTGGCAGTCGGCTCTAGAGTAGTGAGGGCCCTCTGCTCTTGTGGGCAGCCCCTCGTGGTAGCTCCTGGCTGGGCCCAGGAGCTCCGGGTGCGGAGAGTACGCAACTTTCAGCTTTCTGATCACCGGGGAGGTGAGCTTGCCTTCACTCACCTTCAATCTTTGTGGTCTGCTCTGAGATCAGTCAGAGGCGGAGATATCTTTTTGTCCTTCCACCCTTCTAGAGAGCCTACTGTACACATGGTGTCACACCGTGACACGGCTAAGGTGACTTCCAAGAAATGGTACATCCTTGCTATGAGACATGTTGTGGTGAGACTTTCTCATTCTCTGAACTAGTGACATTTGGGTTGGGCAAGGTCTGTTATTGGGGTAGTCTGTCTCCTGCATAGTAGGATGTTTTCCAGTATTCCAATCTCTACGCATTAGATGCTGGTAGCACCCTTCTCAGTCCTGAAAATGAAATTATCTCCAGGCATTGCTGAGGGTCCCCTGGGCCTCTGGGTGAGAACCACTGGCCTCACTGGGAACAGACAGACCTGCTAGCACGTTGCTAAGTGCTGCTGCACTGGGGCCATGTTTGAAGGATGACGGGTGAAGAGGAGGGAGCACGGGCACATCTGAGCTGATCTTGAGTGCTGTGTGGAGTTGGCCAGGAGCAGTGGGGGTCGCCCAGTTAGAAGGAGCAGTTGCAGGGTATAAAAGCACTTGAGTCCACAGTGGGCTTCAGGAGAAGGAGCTGGGTGCAGCTGCATGGTGACAATGGTAAGAGAAGGCAGGAGAAGGACTGATAACATAGACCAAGAGCACGATGAACAGGTTCCTGCAGGCAGTGATGCACTGACACAGAAAATAATGAAGATCTTTACATTTAGTTAAGGCTGGAGTGTAGTGGGCTGTATGTGTGTGCGTGTGTGTGTGTGTGTGTGTGTGCGCGCGCGTGTGCCACTCAGACACCCCTTATGCACAGACCAGCCAGTCAAATCATATCCAAGGCAAAGAAGTGATTTCCACCTGGCCTCCCTATTCCTGGATCATCTCCCCAGCCTTCAGTAGAAGCTAAGAGTAAAGTGCACTGAACCCATTTTCTGCCTTCTTTATCATATGTGATCAGTATCTCCCCTGGGAGGACAGGAAGGTGGGAATTGGAGTTGCTGAAGAAAAGGGTGGCTGTCTCATTCTATGGCCTTGTCACTAGAAGGAGAGGACTCTACTTTTCAGTCTCTGTCTTGCATTTAAGCAGACAGGACAGCTCCTCACTTGTGGAATGTGCATGGAAGTAGGTGGGGCCCTTCCAGGCCCAGACTCCTCCACATCCTTTTCCTCTTCCACCAAGCAGAGTGCAGAGAAGTCTCTGAGCATGGCAGTCATGTGACAGAAAAAGACTGGCCCCTGAAAGATGGCATGGGTGAGAGCCCTTTGCTGATCAGAGCACCTACCCAAGGTCGGATAGGAAACACGGATAGGAAACACATCTCCGTGTGTCAAGCTGCCACCTCCGGGTCTCTGTCTCTGTGTTAGTGTGCTAACCACTGTAGGCTGCTTGTGTTGCTCCAGTCCTAAGAGTTCAGAAGTCTACTGTGTTGCCAGGACTGAAGCCTGGATAACAAGCCTGGGCATCCCCAAGGGAACCAGTGATGTCTCTGGTGGTGTGTTATGGTTTGTGCATAGGTTGTCCCCCCAAAGCCACAGTCTTGGGACAGCTTATGGAGTTTTGTGATGGATTGCTGTGAGTGAAGATGCTGCACCCACCCTGGGGCAATGTAAGGTGTGAAGAGAAGCCGGCGGCTTGAGCTGCTGCTACTCCTCCCTTGTGCTCTTGCTCTTTGCCGCCACCATGAAAGGTTGTTCTTTACTTTGTGCCCTTCTGCCTTGGAGCCAGCTGAACTTGGACTGAAACCTCCAGTAGCTGTGAGCTAAATAAACCTTTCCTTCCTTCATTTTTGGTGTCAGGTATTTGTCCCAGCAATGAGAGAAGAGTAACTAAGACAGAATTTGGCAATGGAGAAGTGGGGTCATTGCTGTGGCTATACTTGACAATATGGATTACAAGCTTTTGGGAATGGCTTATGGGAAGAGATAGGAAAGGTTTGGAGATTTTGCCCACTTGCGAAGAGCTGGAACAGCTTCAGTTGTACTGTGCGGGAGGTTCTGGTCAGAGCACGGAGGCTCTGGTCTCAGCCTTTTACCCGAAGGCTAATAGAAAACCAGCCTATACAGACAAGGCTAGGAGGTTTCTGCTGGGAAGAAGTACTGTACTGATTGCCGGACTCCGGATCATTTGTGTTTTGACTTGGCAGAGAAGTTGTCTGCATTTTGTTCGTGTCCAGAGACTGCTTGGGAGTGAGTTTAAGCATGGTGGACTGATTAATCTGGCAAAAGATATTTCAAAGCACCCAAATATAGGGGCAGTGGTATGGTTGTTGATGAGGCTTTTAGCCAGATTTATGTTGAGAATGAAGAGCAAGGAGCCAAGCAGGATGGTTCAAAATGTTGTGAGTTTGTCCATAAAGAAAGTGCCAAGAAAGCTGTGGACTGCAGAGATGGAGCTGAGAGGATCTCCATTGCTGGGAAGGAACAAGAGAATGGAAAGATGGCCTGAGGGCATCCCCGAGGAGGCAGGTCTCCACCCTTTGCAGCCTCAGAACAGCAAAGGCCAGGGACTTTGCCTTGAAAGGAAAGCCTCTGAGCCCTGTGTTCCAGAATAGTGGCAGCGGTCACACCAGGTTCCAGAATGGCGCCGACATGGAGAATTTGTTCCTAGGAATCAGGGTCAGAGTGCTCAGCCACCCAGGCACTTGACCTCTACACCCAAGAGAAAGGGAAGTCTGGCTACTGTTCCAGCTGGCAGCAGACCTCGGCATCATCCAGGTGGTAATGGTTTAGGTGCATGCAGAATGCAGAAGGCTTCCACCTTGATTTCAGAAGAAGGCCTGGGTGACCAGGCAGTGTGGGAGAGGGAAGTGTGTGAAGCTGTGAATGAGAAGTCTGTTCAGTGGAAACCTCAGAAATTTGGAAAAAACAGGAACATGGATCGTCTAAGGGAAACTGCAAAGAGGGAGCCAAGCTGGCCTAAGAGAGATGCTATAGGACCTGCCACCACAAGTGCCATAGGGGCGGAGCCACATGGAGCTCACAGTATGGCACAGCTTGCTTCGAATGTCCCACGTGGAACTGCAGGACTTCATGTTTGTCCTGCTGGATTTTGGACTTGTGTTGGTCCCAATGCTTGGTATCCTGCTGTGTGTACCTTTTGGAATGGTAATGTTTGTCTTGTGCCTTTGAATGTTGAAAGTGTTTAAGTTTTCATTTGTGCAGGGGCTCACAGCTGAGAGCTTGCACAGAATCTTGGAGGAGACTTGGGATTGGGACTTTTCAGCAGTGCTGAAACTGGTGGGACTTCAGCAGCTCTCAGAGACAGACTAGGATGGCTTTTGCACCAAGGGAGGAGCACGAGTCTTTGGGGGTCCAGGGGCGGAATGTTATGGTTGGTGTATCGTTGTCCCCCTAAAGCCTCATGCAGTCTTTGGGGCGGCTTCTGGAGCTTTGTGATTGATTACTGTGGGCGTGGATGTTGCCCCTACCCTGGGCAGGGGATTTGGATTACAATGTAAGGTGGGGAGAGAAGTCAGCTGCTTGACTTGCTGCTGCTCCTCTCTTGTGCTCTTGCTCTTTGCCTCCACCGTGAAAGGTTACCCTTTGTGCCCCTCTGCCTTGGAGCCAGCCAAATATGGACTGAGACCTCCAGTAACTGTGAGCTAAATAAACCCTTCCTTCCTACATTTTGGGTGTCAGGTATTTGACCCAGCAACGAGAGAAGAGTAACTAAGACATGGTGGTAGTGTGTGCGTGCGTGCGTGCGTGTGTGTGTGTGTGTGTGTGTGTGTGTGTTGGCTCGACTTGACCCTCTTTCCTGTGGCCTGCAGTAGGATTTCCGGCCAGTAGCTGCATTCTTGTACTTTTCTTTTTCTAACTACCATCCCCTTCTACCCTGCTGTGCTCTCCCACAATGCTGTTCTTCCTCCTGCTTCCCAGTGACCAGTTATCAGAGTCCGGAGTGGACCCTGCCTTTGTTTTCTGCCAAGTCCTCAGGCTGCACACTAGCTGCAAAGCCTTGGAGGGTACAGGTGCCCACTGCTTTTTGTTTGATTCTCTGGGCCTTCCCTGCAGGCCAGCTGTGCTGGATACAACTTTTGGTGTCTAAGAAGCAGATTCCTTCCCATGCTCCTGAAAACAAGAGGGCTACCCGGTGTGAGAGTGTGCGTGCACATGTGTGCGTGCTGGGGTCTGGTGCTAGGCCCCGGACATAACATGCCACACCTCCATGTGTGGGACCAGAGGACTGGAGATGGGGAGCTGTGAGGGCATGGTTTGTGAATACCGTTACCTTTTGGCTCATCAGCAGAACGATCTCCAGAATTTTACATGGAGCTTCCTACATGCATCTTGGCAACAAGTAAGCAGGAAGAGAGGCCTTGCTTTTATAGGCGCTTTTTCCCAGTGGTCCTGTCTTTCTCAGTCTGCCTTACCTGTTTGAATACTGTTCAACAGAGGAGGGAGAGTAGGGAAAGAGGGAAAGAGTGGAAAATAAAGAGAAACGAGTGTGAGTTTTTTCTTTCTCCTTCTCCACCCTTAGCCATCATTAACAGAAAAATATTTTTAAAAGATCCCTTGATGGCATCCCCAAATGTGAAGTCTGACATTTTCTTAGCTGATGGCCTCCTTTGTGAAGGTATTTTGTGTCTTCCCAGCATGCTTGCTGGATCCTGGTTTGCTGCAGTTGCTAAGGTAAATACTCTTTCCATTAAGCACCATAGCCCAAGAGTGGCCTAAAGCTCAAATAAATGACCAAGGAGCAAGTTAAACATTCCCTGGGGCGATTTTAACCTATGCAATGGCTTTTTGGGAAAATTGCCTATTTTTTCATGTTTTGGACAGGGAGGGAGTGCCTTTTATTCCCTTTTTTTCTTTTCCTTTCAGCTGAGTAGACCTTCTCTTTCATTTATTCATGCATTGGATGAAGGGTGGAAACATGATTAATAAATCACAGAAAATTGCCCCCTCTCCGCTTCATCTTTATAAAGAAAGGCAGAGCAGAATGCCGTACATGTGTTATGTTAACTTTGGGGGGAACTGGGGTGTGCAGCTGATTCTCACAGAGACCCCGCTTCTCCTTGTTGTGAAAAATACCACAGCACAACAGCTGCTGGAGAGCAGTGTTCTTCTGGAAGGTTCCTCTACTTAGGGGGAGGATTCAGGGCTCCTGGTGTTATTTTGAGAATGGTGTGGCTAAAGCTTTGCACAATGGTTTGGCTTCATCTTTCTCCATTGCCTCATGAAGAACGTGTTCGTAGACCACTTAAAAATGCCTTAACAGTTGTCATGCTTTGCCATTTGATTTAGAAGCCATGGGCCAGCCTTATTCATCTTTCCATCTTTGCTGTGGAGGGGTCTGCTTGACCCCGGGTGGACCCAGCACTCGGGGAAGTTGTGAGTGAGCGGCAGCCTGGGGATTCCTGATGGGCTTGTACTGAGCACAGGTCCTACCTGGACGCACTGGCTCCCTGGTGCCCCAGCTGGAGGGTTTGCTGCTTCCTGAGCGGGGTTATCTCCCTGCAAGTGGATACATTCTTGCCACCCAACGGTTGGATGTTTCTCTCCAGCTCTGTGCTGGCTGTTCCTTCAGGGTTGTCAGTAAACACACCTCTGGTGACCACAGAAGCCCATGCTGGGTAGAAAGGAAGACCATAGTGATCCTAATCTCCCAGGTTGGGAGTTTTTACACTTCAGTGTCCCAGGAACAAAAAGATTCACAGAGCCAGCTGAAGAAGCTTTTCAAAGACCTGAATGATCATATCACTCCACCTGTTGCATTTAGAACAAAGCCACATTTGAGTGGGTTTGGCCAAGCCCAAGTGACAGACTCCTCCCCTGCTGCCTCACAGGCCTACCTAGGACCCTGCTGAGCTAAAGCCCCCTCAAGCCTCTCCCAGTTCCACCTTCAAGACTGTCCTGTTCCCTTCTCTTTAACTTTCACATGTCCTGCAGTTCCAGCTTTGGTTATTTTCTCTGAGAGGCTTTCCTCCAACCCCAGACAAAGTCAATTTCTTCTGAAGTTCAAGTGTGCTCTATTTTCAGCTCAGGGCATGTAGCAGGTGCTCAGTAAATACACAGCACATGCAGGATGAAGGAAAGAAGGATTGGAAGACACCTCTTCACCACCCAGGAGCCACGCTTGCCTCTTTCTGGTCTTTTCTTTCCCAGTCTCTTCACATCATCAGTCAATTCAGCAGAACAGAATGAAAGAATTTTGGTGGCATGTGTTTAACAGCCTTTTAAAGCACCTTATTCAGACAATCCTCAGAGAATACAGTCTTTATTTTCCCTCCTAGTGTGGGAAATCTGAGCTCCTGATAAAGTATGTTTGGGGTCTGGATCCCGGCGTCTTGGAAGTGACCTGCATGTTCTGGAGGTTGTCCAGGGCCTGGAACCAGATGAATAGGCCCCACTGCCTGTTGCTGAGGCCCGAACTCCTTGCTTAAGCAACCCCTTTGCCAAACTTCCTCAGGCTACAGCACCAGCTCCAGAGGATGACTTGGATGGAGATCCTAGGGGGAAGTTCTCATAACCACCTTTTTCTCCTCCTGAAAAAGCCCAACTTTATGCCCCTTTCAAGACATTTGGGAGGGGAAGAACCAGGGCAGGAGTAGGAGTGGGGGCAGGTTGAGGAAAATTCTTGTGTTTTTGGTTCTTGACTTTAAGTCAGTCTGTTTTTGTACTTGTGTCTTTTAAGCTTTTCCACATGTGCCCCCAGGGCCCACTGGTGAGTGTGTTTTATAAACTGGAAAAATGAATCAAAATAAGACCCAGAAGGGAAACACCAGGAGGAGTGTGAAGGGAAAAGTGTTAGTTCCTCTGTACCTCCCAGCTAGGCCTGACCTGCCTTTGTGGGGTCCCAGGGTCAGGTTTATTTGGCTTTATGGGTAAAATGTAGATCTTTGCTCTGAGAAAATCTGATTGGGTTTGTACTTGGTTTGCTCAGTTCAACATTAATTAACTTCAGGAAAGTAAAAAGTGATTCTTTTTTACCCGATTGGCTTCCTGTCCCCTAGGTGCTGGATTGATGGGACCACAAATGTGTAAAATCTTACACAGGAAACCCCCTACAATGGCCACTCAGAGGCTTTTGCCTCCTAGCAGACCCTGAATGTGAGGGGAAAGGAGGCCTGTACCCCGTCTCTCAGTTTACATGTAGGAAATGGTACCTGAACGAACCATCCAGTTTGGTTTTTTTCAACATGCTAAGATGGTCTAGAGTAGTGGCTCCTTGGAAAAGAGATTCTTTTAATAGCCTGAAAAATCAATCACAACCAAAGACCTAAAGTTTTGGAACCACTCCAGAAGGGGTGTGTCTACCCCAGCATGGTCTGTCCTGTGACCCAAGCTGCTACCTGGCAAATCTTGCTTCAGCAACTTTATTAATAAATTTTTGGGATGTCACAGCTAAAGTCTATATTTATACTTTATGCTCACATATATTTGTAACAAGATGTTATGTACTTAAAAAATGATCTAAGTAAAAATTGAATAATTGATAGACATGCAGTAAATATTTAAAAAATGATTTTTCTCTAGCATCTCTTTATACATTTTTGCTTTCATTAAGATATATAATCAATAGTAATCAAATTTCTAGTGAGAACTATGAGATTACATAGGCATTCATTATGTTTGTGAACATTTTGGTGGAATACCTCATGATTTCGTGAGTCAAAGTTTTTTTCTAAATTTGATTTTTAACATTTGGGCAACAATAGCCAAGAAGCTTCAGAAGCCTGAGTGGAAGGAGGATGTTCCGCTGTTGACGCCCACCCCTCCTTCCCAGAGATTCCTACCTTTCACTTGAGACACCTCCAGGACCGGATGCAAATAACGGGCAGACGTGGACAGTCGGCCTGGCAGAGAGGAAAGATACCTGGTGGGTGGGGCATGCTGATGGGTTCAGTGTTCTCTAAAGGTGCTTAGAGATCCTCGGGAACTGTGAACGCGTGGACTTCCATGGCGAAAGTGTCTTCGCAGGTGTGATTCCGTCTTAGACCCCTGACATGTTCTGGCTCAAGTCTGGCCTGGCCCTTTTGGCACCCAAACTTCTGCTACATGAAAAAAAAAAAAAAAGTATCCTGGACTCTCCAGGTATGTATAGTCTAGTTACAGGAGACTTAAAAAAAGTCTCACCCTTTCTCTGGGTGGATTTAGAGAAATGGGACCAAAAAAGCACCTGGACAACCATGATAGGAGCAGGCCCTGACCTGCTGCTGGAAGAGAAGTGCACCTGTAAAGCAGAAGGAATGCAGCGTAGGGCTCAGAGCTGGGGATGCAGCAAGAAGATGTGGCATCAGCTCGCCATCCCCGAGGAACTGGCTTTAGCCCTTGGCCTGCACAAGCTAGGAGAGCAGCCTTCTCTAGGAGTCCCCCTTGGAGGAAAGTGTCTCATGCCTTTGTACCAGCACAAGTCTGCTTGTTTCCCCTCTTCCTCTGCATCTCTCTGTCCTTCAGGAAACTGACAAGACAAGCTTCTCCCAGGCTTTCCCTGTCCTGTCTTCATTCCTGGAATTCTCTCATGTTGATTGTCCAAAAGAATTCTGGTGCCCATCACATGCTACTTTATATTATTATTTAAAATAATAGTGGTCCTGTTGGCCACCTGGGTGGATGTCTGTGCCATGTTTTATGCGTGCTGGTGCCCCCTGTACCTGACACTACTGCATACAACACAACTTCATAGATATGTGTGTGTCAGACGAATGAAGAGGTGCTCTAGGTTTCTTTGGTTCTTCATTTCTTTCTCTGACTGCACGTCTTAAACATGATTTACTAGCAGCAGTTGTCTTTTGCACAGGTAAAGAGGCAAATGAGGTCCTCCAAGGTGCCAGCTGGGTGAATGGCAGCCTGCCTATCTCTGCTTGACCCTTACACCCTGAGTTGGTCTGCAGACGCCATCTCACAAAGGCCAGGATGGACACAAGGGTACTGGTTTCCAGGTTATGTTGGACAGTAGGCAGGAGCTTAGGGCTGGTGTCCTAGCAGGACCAAGGGGTGGAATGTGGACTTGGGGTCAGGGTCAGTCCTCAGCCTGGCTCCCACAGATCCTAATGACCTAGTGGAGCTCCCAGTGGTGGCAGTGTTGACCCTCAGAACCTGTGAAGTCTCTCTGGACTGAGCAATGGCTGCTGCTGGACCTGGCCTTTGAAGTGTTCTGGCCCAGCTCTGCTATGGCCCTTTTGGCTGAAGTTTCTGTGACATGGGACTGGCTGAGTTAACATCCCCAGGAGGCAGCCTCACCCTCCTGAGTCTGGTCTTTACTGGGCTCCCATTGGCTGACAAATCTATCCCTGTATTCTCTGCTTGGCATCCTGGCCTGCCATAAGAACTTTCTAAATGTGTCATCGCATCTGGTGTCCTGGACAATCCTGGCCTGCACATCTGGCTTCTTCTTGGCTCAGAGCCCACTGAAATCACCTCCTTCACCAGAAACACTTGTCCCCGCACATCCCTCCCAGCTTCCAGCCATTCCTGGGAGCATTGGCCTCACTTTTCTGTTCCCTGTGCTGTCTCCCACAGGCCTGTTGTTTGTCCCACACATTCACCCATTGTTAGCTTTTTCAAATTAAGTTAACAGGTGTTTATTAAACACTTACTTATGCTCTGCTCTCTGGCTGGTATGTGCTCGGCCTCCAGAGGAAAGAAAATGACTGGTGACTGAACACTTCCCAGAGGCCAGGTGCGGTGTGGAGTCCTTGCCTTCCTGGAGTCGTGTGATCAGCAAACACCCTGTGGACATAAAAGTTTACTTGCAAGAACAATCTAAGACCTCTGATACATATGTACAAAGAGCCGGGCCTAAGGGTGCTTCTGCGGCACTGAAACTGGAGCGGCCTGAACACCCATCAAGAGGAGAATGGATAAGTTGTCTTCAGTTCACATACTGAAATGCTCATAATAACCTCATAAATAAGATGTGGTAAAGCCAAGTGGTGAAACTCTATATGGCCGCCAAACCGGATGCACTAAAGTAATATATAACAAATCAGGTAAATCTCAGAAAGCAGAATGTTAAAAAAACAAGAGCGTGATCAACTAAAGAAGTAAAAGTACAGTAAAAACCATTTATATGAAATTTTAAGACACACCAAGTACTCTATATGGATAAACACATATGGAGCTGCAGTATTAAGATATGTGTGAGAAAGGTATATTCCTGGGACTGGCAAGTGCCTCCTCCCGCCAAGTCCAGCCTGCCACCTGCTTTTGTATGGCGGGTGGGCTAAGAGTAGTTTTTATAGTTTTAAATAGTTGGGGAAAAATCCAAAGGAGAACAGTCTTCCACAACATCTAAAAATTATGTGAAATTCAAATTTCAGTGTCCATAAATAAATTTGTTGAAACAATGCCACACTCATTCTTTCAGATCTTGCTGTGGGTGCCACAGACCACGTGGCTCACCGTGGACAGTGGCTTGTTATCTGCCCTTTACAGAGCCGGCTCGCCAGCCCTCGATCTCTATCAAATTTGGAGGAATTTCCTCTGTCAGGGAAAAGAGAAATGGGACCCGGGTGGGAGGGGCCCTTGAGGGGTGCCAATGATATTTTATCTTTTAAGTGGCTAGTGGGTTACAATGCTAACATTTTGAAAAATCTAAAATGTTTTCATAACTTAAAGTAAAACAGAAATCCACCGCTGCACTAAGGCCCTCCCAGGAAGGTACCGTTATGGTTTCCAGTCATAAAGGAGAAAGTTAAGTGCACAGAGCACATGTGCTGGAAAATGAGATTCAGCCTTCTGTCCCCACGCTGTCCCCCATCCCCAACAGAGGTCCACAGACCAGCTGGGAGAGGAGACTGAATGGAGAGCTGCCTGGGGCCGCCGTTTATCTCCAGGTGACCTGTGTTCAACAGTCCTGGTTAAAGAAATCTCCTGTCATAGTATCTGCATCTTTTGAGAGGAGAAGAAGAAGACAGGGAGAGGCGATCTTTGGCCACATTACCTTTAACCAGATTGCCTCTGTTTAGACATAATAACCACTGCAGCACAGTGCTTCTTGTTTTCCTAGGTTGAGATGTTCACACATCTGCATTCAGAAACTCCATAAGAAGCCAGGCAGTCACTATTTCTATTGTCCACGATTCAGGTGGCTACTGAGTTCTTAATGTTCCCCCAGGGCCTTGTCACACTGGGGCTGCCCAGGTGAGTAAACCTTGGAGAAACAAGTCCCGCTTTCTCTTTGAACCTCTGAAGCTCGGTCCCATGGAGACATCATTAGTTCCTACCACACAGCTTCCAGGGTGAGGTAACGCATATAAAATGCTGAGTGTCTTTCTAGAGCATGAAAGCAGCTCCCTATGTGTCACCTATTGTGTCATTGTTATTTTTATTTTCATTACTAGAAGTGCCTTGTAGACTTTTCCCCCACAGTGCTGTTTCTCTTTGTCAAGACACGGGAATACTTGGGATGACTCTTTCCTGAGGTAGCTCTGGTGGTGGTTAATACTAAATTTCCCCCAGTTCACCTATAAGGAAACTGCGTCTTAGAGAGCAGCAGTGGGACCTCTGCTTTGTGGGTGGGAGAGTGAAGACTGGGGACAAGGGGACTTGGAGGGTGTTTGGGTTGCTGGAACCTAGCCACGTTTTCTCTGTGAACATTGGAGACTTAGAGCATTTTCATGGGGCAGTGCAATCACTGTTAAGTAGCAGTTGCAGAGCATTTATCAGAGCAGGGCGTGGTTTCCTTGAACGTGGCTCATGAATTGATGGCAGTTATTCTTCTGTGAAGAGGGAGTTACTTTTTTTTTGCCTGGTGAAGCAACTGAAACAAAGATGGGGCGGGAGGCACTGGAGAGGATGGACGGTGGTGCAGGGCTATGTGATGGGGACATGGTTTTCTTCAGGGACTGACATGCCCATCAAAGGGGCTTGCCAACGCAAGGGTGGAGAGGTGAAGTACTTGCTTGTGGCTGCTCGCTCCTCTTGCTCTGTCCACCTGAACACACACCTGATTGCTGGGCAATCAGGAGGATCTGGAAAGTGCCATTTTTTCTATTGCCATCTGACTCTATTCAAACAGAGTCTGAAGTAGAAGCTACAAAGTGTAAGAAGATAAAGCTGAAGTGCAGACAGTGACAACAGAGGAGTGCCCCGGCCTGATCTTTTCCCTGCCAGTGGTTAGACCTCCCCTGGCTCCTGTACTCTCATCCTCAGGAAGCCCCAGGTGGCCTTGGGGACAGGCATGTGGTGGTGCTCATGACATATCTATTGATTTACTTGATTGATGTGGATTATTTGTCGTAGGTAGTTTCTGCAGTGCGAGTCACTGGCTGGGGTGTCTTGAGGAGCAAATATATTCCATAGAGTCTCTAATATGGGGTAGCTTCTTGCCTGCCAACCCTTTGAGACCAGGGGTTGGCAATTTTTTTCTGTAAAGATCTGGATAGTAAATCTTTTAGGCTTTGCAAGCCATATGGTCTCTGTCACAACTATTCAACTCTGCTCTTGTAGCGTGAAAGCCACCACAAATTCATAAATGAGTAATTGTGGCTGTATTCCAGTGAAACTTTACTCACAGAACAGTCAGGAGATCAGGTTTGGCTGCTGAGCTGTTGTCTGCTGACCTCTGGCTTCGATCAAGGACTTTGTTGGCTTCAGGGAGGCCTTTGGATGACCAGGAAGAGATTCGTGAATCAAGGTTGCCCCATAGGCCCCAATCTGGCTTTCTGTCCCAGCTTGTGCTTCCTCTTAGGATCCAGAAGGACAGCCACAGGGCCATTAAGCCTCTCCTGGAGAGTCATTCTATTTGGTTCTCAAAAACCATCTCCTGGGACTCTGTTGGTTGAAAGTCTTTAGTTGAAGGGAATTACGACCACATCCCAGCACTACAGATGATGAGGGTCTTTGCAAGGATACTCCAGCAGGTGAGGGAGAACTGGGGACTGCAGCAGCCCCTGCTGGGTGTCACAGAGGGTTTGAATGTTGCTCATGGCCATGTGATGTTTCTTTCTTTCTTTTTTTTTTTTTGGCAGAACCGGGGATTGAACTCAGGCCCTTGCGCTGGCCAGGCAAATGCTTATTCTACTGAGCTATCTCCCCAGCCCCCTAAAATGGTGCTTTGAGACCATTCCCAAGATTAACTTCTTCTCTAGGGTGTAAGAAGGAAAGTAGAGAGGATATAGAGGGTGACTTTGGCCCCTTTCCAAAGGAGCCTCAATTCTCTTACCTGAGTATCTTTCCCAAGTTAGCTTCTTCCTCACTGAAATGGGAACTGGAGATGGGGAGGGTTGTTTTAAAATATGCTGCTTCTCTGACAATATCTCCTGGTGAGTGAGGAGAGAGAGAGGGAGAGAGAGAGAGAGAGAGAGAGAAAGAGAGAGAGAGAGAGAGAGACAGACAGACAGACTCAGGTTGCTGGGCTGGCCTCTTGAAGATCCTTTTGGGGCCTGCCCCAGAAGATCTTCTCGAAGGCTGTCTGTAGATTTTAGATCTGCTGTCAGTTGAAGCTTCAGAATCTTCTTTCTTTTCCTCCTCCAGCAAAGTCCCAGCTTGTTGACCTTTGGGTCCCAGTGCTGAGGCTGGCTCTGGATTTATCTACCCCACTGGGGCCAGATGCCTGACTTGTTATCCATGCTGAATGGTTTTATTTGTTTTTGTTGTGCATTTTTATCATTTTTGTTCATGCGTCTGGAGGTTTTCCTTAGAAAATGATGGATGCGTTTTCATAAATCAAAAAATAAATGCAAAAGTGTATAAGGGCAAAAAATAGACCTAGTCCTGGAATTTGCCACTAGGAGCTGCTAGCTATTTCCCAGGGAGGATGTACTTTTTGATTTTGCAAGGTCAGATCCTGACTTATTTCACAGAGACGGGTTTCAGGATTTTCTCTAGTAATAATGGCCATAGTAATGATGATGACAGTTTCAATTGTGCTTGGTGTAGTGCTAAGTATTTTTTAATGCCTTATTCCATTTAATACCACAACGATCTAATGAGGTAGGTTCTGTTAGCATCCCCATTGTACAGATAGGTAAAGTTTTATAACCTAACTAAATTCTCTTAGATGGTAATGAGTGGGATTAAAATACAGTTTTCTGTATTTTATACTAGGCTCCCGTTTTAGTGATGGCTGGGTGTGGGTGTGGCTTCTCCAGCCAGCTCTGCTGGGAAGCAGGGGGCTAGTAGGGGTACAGGCAGCTCTCAGTCGACTAGAAGGCTTATTGGACGAATCTGGCTTCATCAGCTTTGCTCCCAGGTGGTCCCTTGGCCAGAAAAGCAGCATATGAGTATTCTATACTAGTTTCCCATGGCAC
The DNA here is from genome assembly GCA_004027165.1 of Ctenomys sociabilis. Classification (NCBI taxonomy): domain Eukaryota; kingdom Metazoa; phylum Chordata; class Mammalia; order Rodentia; family Ctenomyidae; genus Ctenomys; species Ctenomys sociabilis. The sequence continues at coordinate 28,796 of PVKA01006343.1, forward strand.
CTTGGACAATGTCACTCTCACCACTGGCATGGATCCCTTTGCTCTCAGTTCATTTTTCTGGGTGTCCTCTAGCACCTGGCCATAGCACAGGGGATCATGCTGACCAGCAAGTCCCTGGCGGCAGTGAGCACGCTCCCTCTGTTAGTTTCCAGTCCTCTAGTTGTGGTAGAACTTCTACTGGGAGAAGTTTAAGGGACTAGCAAAAAAATGGTTTTCTTCCTCTTGGGGAAGGACAGTGATTTCCCTGCTCAGCTGAAAGCTGATCCTTTTGACCAATGTAAGGGATAAGGAAATTGGTGAGCTCAGGCTGGAAGCTCTTTCCTCTTTGACAGGATGATGGCTGATTATGATGGGCTGCTGGTAGCACATAATCAGAGCAAGAGAGGAGGTGCCCTCCAGAAAACAGCCAAGGTTCTTTTCTGGAATGTTTTCTATTGCATTTATTCCATGCTTTTTTCAGTGGTTTGTGTCTTGAAGTCCCCTCAGTCCCATATGTCAAAGGTTTGTGATGCTATAGAGAGATGAAGGAACCTTTAGGATGCAGGGGCTAGCAGAAGGAACTTAGGTTGTCAGGGTATGCCCTTGCAGGGAATACTGTGACATCAGTCTCTCTCTCCTCTCTTTCTCTGTTTCTTAGCTGCCATAAGTTTAGCAGACCTCCCCTATTACATGCTCTTGCTAAGATGAACTACGCTACCACAGGCCCAAAGCAACACAGCCAAGTAACCCTGAACTGAAACCTCTGCAAGCCTGAGCCAGAATAAGTCTCTTTTTCTTTTAAACCATCTCAGGCATTTTGTTGCAGTGATAGAAAGCTGACAAAAACAGTTCCTTCCTTTGTGTGGGCTACCATCTGCCTTGCCAAGTGAAGGTTTGGTATCAGTCCCTGGTGAGTGTTGAACACCCCCACTCCTTGTGCTTTCCTTGCTCGTTCTTTCCTGGGCCCCTCATCCCATCAGCTGTTTCTGTGTGGGTATCTATGTTCTATCTCGTTGTTTCTAATCTCAGAGCTTGTCTGTCATATGGAGTCTGGATGACGTCACTAGGGGCTGTGCTGGCTTGAAGAAGAACCTGAAGTCTACAGAGCTCCTCACTGGCTTGCAGTGTTCCATTCAGCAGGTCTTCACAGCTGGGAACGTCTTGTAGGGGCGGAGTTCTATCTTATTTCAGTATTCTTTTTCTGACTTTTGGAGAGTAGCAGTATTTGTAGTTTTTTAAAAAGCTTTTTCACAATTTTATGAGTGTGTGTAAATAAGGTAATCAGCCCAATAACTTGCCATTTCTTCATGTGCGTGGTACCACCTGGCCCAAGATAAGGCAGCCCTTCTCTGTCCCAGCGATGAGACAGAGAAAATGACCACAGTGGCAAGACCTCCAATCAGAAATGTCACGATTCTACCCTGGAGATGTGCACTGTTTCTCTTTTCTAGACATGTGGCAGGCACTGATAAAACTTGTTTGGCTGGGAACTGTAATTGTGCACACTTGCCCATGTGTGTGTGTATTTGGAGTTGCGGAGTGGCAGTGGCAAGTGAGCACTTTGAGATCCCTATATCCCTGATCTGTTAGGAGCACCACAATATCACCAAGTTCCAATTCTTGGGTCAGGTGCTGTGTCTTAACTGTGTCAGTTTTCAACTGTTCCTTTCCTGTCATTTCTGGGTCACTGCAAGCTCTCAGCGATGCACTGGACATGCTGCTGTTTCTCATCACAGTTACACATTTACATGGAACAAACTGGCGGCCTCAAAGGTTCCGACAGTACTCAAAACCTTGTTCATAGCAGGCATCTCCCAAGGCAAAAGGATAGTTATCATTCTTAGCATGATCGGAAGCCATCTTTGAATCTTGGTTAATTTTTTGCTCATTTGAAATGTATCTGCATGAAATGCCATGGGGGAGGACGTGCAGGCCGGGGGGAGGTAAGGCAGAAGGGAAGGGCCCGAATCATCCCCTTCAAATGTTGCAGCTTTCTTTCTTCAAATCAATCTAAGTAGGTTCAGGAGACCTGATGTGGCCACATAAAAATATGCCTCAGGAAAAAAAAAACAAAAAAAAACATAATGTCACGTTTTGAGGTCCTTCCGTTGGGTGGGTGGGAAAGGGGTGGTCACTGGTTGTTCTGAGCCCTGGCTGGGGGAAAAGGAAGTGTATGTGAGTCTCTGATAATTTTCTTCTCTTTCTTTCCCCAGTTTTTGTTCTTCAATAAATCACTCAGGACAATCTGCTTCTCTTTAGTGGTGTGTTTTCTTAGGATTCAGCCTTTGTTTGAAATTCTAGAACAACAGCGTTGCAGTAAATATGGGCAACCTACATGTAATTATGCTGGCGTGTCGACTTTGCCCCTCAGAGCTGGGTCTGTTCTGGTTAACCAGAGGCCCCCTGACTCAGAAACAAGACCCTGTGGAGGCCGACCCTGAGCCTGCTTCTGGAGGGCAAGTGCCCATAATTATTCTCAGTGTTTAGGTCGGCACAAGGAGGGTTTACATTAAAGAGCTCAGCGGGCGCACACAGCGTGCCTATGGAAAAACTGAACCGCTCGCTTCTTCCTGCCCCTTCGTCCCAGCTCTGCCTGTCCAATGGCTTTGGGTTTCACAGTTGCCTTCCCTGACTCCACTTTCTGACCACTCTTGATTAGAAGCTTGGATTCCCCCAGCTCCAAAGACACATCTCAGCCCTGGGGCTTGAAAATTGAGCCTTTTGGGAGACACAAAAAGTGGGTCTTGGAAAGGATCTAGAGATAATGGGCTGAGAGGGTGTACTGCATTCACACCTCGGCATTCACACAAAGCACCTGGAGACCCTGTTCCAGTGCAGATTTATATATAGGCATCCGGGGATGACTCTGGAACGTCCACTGAAAATCTTGGTAATGTTCTCTCTACTGAGCTACACTTGGAGTAGCACAGTTCTAAGCTGAGTCTTTCATTTGACAAAGAATAAAATGGAGACCCAGAGACTGCTTGGGACAGAAATACAGCTTGAGCTTTCCTGCCCATGCTGTTGTCATGCCGCCACACTGGTGCAGCTGCTCAGCGCGGTCTGTGTCTTAGCAAAGAGCACCCCTGTGAGCACCCTGGCATCCTGGAGCAGGTGGCACTCTCAGATGATCTGAAGCAGACTTGGATCCCCTACACTTTCAGCAGGAGCCACCCTCAGATTTGTGGTCACTGTGTGACATGAGGATGGCCAGGAATTCACCACATTTTAGCTAATGTGAGGAGAGGACAGTCTTGCGGAGACTCTGCCCTCTAAGTTTGTACTTGGCTGGAGTCATAACAATAGCAATGTGTCAATTTAGCAAATATTTTGGGAAAAACAGAGAAATAAATCAAGTTCTTTGGCTAAAGTCTGCCTGGTTGTGGAGAAAACTGGGGAGTCTGGGATATTGGTGAAGATCTGGAAGTCCAGAGCTGCAGATGGGGATGGTGTCACTAGTTCTAATCTTTTTTTCATATTATTTAAATGTCTGAGGCTCAGCAGCTAGGGTTCTGGGTAGGAGAGGATGGTTACAGGTACCTCATGGACACCTTCAGAGGGGCAGGGAAAGGGAGGGCAACTGAGTGTGTTTATTGCACACCACCTAGCTCAGCCCTTGATAGGACAAAGCCTATGGAAGCGTCAGGTCAAGTAGTGGCAATGGGGGCAGTATATGTAGTATCATGGTAGAGGGACTGGGTGTCTTTCAGTAGAAGTTAGTATCTCAGCCTCCATGAGACTGTGGGCAACCCATCAGTAGACCCCGTCGGCAAAACACATGCAATGCGCTATAACCTAAGGACCAGGCCATGTGCTGTTTTGAAATTTATTCTAACTGCAAAATCCAAATTATAGCCCCTCTCTTTCTCTCTCCTATCTATAATCTTTTTTCTATCTTTGTACAGCACTATAGTGAAGAACTAGCCTTACCTAAAGAGGGGTGTGGCCTTTGCCCTCGTCTCCTGGGAAGCAATCTCCAGGCCTCCGGAATGTCCTATCTGGCAGGAATGTCTTTGTTTTGCTGGAGGCTTGGGCCACTAGACTAAATGTCTAACGCTGTGATTTATGATAGGCACTTAGGACACAGCACATAAATTCTAACTACTAGAGGAACCAAGGACCAAAGGTATAGGTCTAAATCTCCGTGGGGGGCTAGGGACTGAAAGTCGGCCATTCGGCAGCATGTCACTGAGCCCCAGGAGAACTCTGGATTCTGAAGGTACAGGTAGGATTCTTTGAGCAGCAGTCCCCTGTGTTTATAGTCACATATTGTGACCAGGGCAAGGTAAGTAAAACCAACAGCCTTGCATTTAGAGCCCCCTGGACTCTGCCTTTAGCATCTTTTTCTTTGGCTGATTTAAATTTGTATCCATGTTATGTGATTAAAAACTAATCCTAAGTGTGCAACTTTCTGAGTTTTGTGAGTGATTCCAGTGAATAGGAGACCTGAGAATATGTGCCCCTTCATGCCCAGATTTGTGGTCACTGTGTGATATGAGGATGGTCAGGCATTCCCTAAGCTTGTGGCTGATCTGAAGAGAGGACAATCTTGTGGAGATTATCCTCCAAGTTTGTACTTGGCTGAAGTCATAACAATAGCAATGTGTCAATTTAGCAAATATTCTGGGAAAAACAAAGAAATAAATCAACTTCTTTGGTCAAAGGCTGCCTGGTTGTGGAGAGGATTAGGGAGTCTGGGATACTGGTGAAAACCTTGGGCTTTGGAAAAGCTCAGTACCACAGATGGGACCAAGGGTTACTACTTTTCTTTTGATTTTTTTTTTTCATGTTATTAAATTCTCTGAGGCTCACTTGTCTGCAAAATGTACTAGCCCTGAACCGTGTGTAATAGATAATAAGAAATTTTGTGTAAAGTATATCCTGTAAAGAACTAGGGGGGAGACAGAAGAGCTGGCATTTATTTTCAGGAATCTTCCTATTGTTTTCTTCTGCCTATTCTTTCTCCTCCTTTTGTGACTCCCACATCTTTGCCAAGTCTCTACAGAAGCTATGCTCCAGTTTTGTGTTGATGGATTATTTGAGGACTAGGAAGTTTATGGATATGGGTCCCACCATTGCCTTTCCAAAATTTCTATTTTGATGAAAGTGTTGTTTTCTTAGGGAGTCAAAAGAATGAAACTGTGGTGATAAGGTAGAGTAATAAGCTTAATTGGCAGAGTGTGAAACTTAAAAAAAAAAAAAGAAAACACAAGGGCATGAACCTCCTATTCTCAGCTTTCAAATCACATGGCAGATTGAGAACAAGTTCTGAATGAGCACCAGAGTCCACAGCTGGGGGCAGAGTCCTGAGTCTGAGACTGGAGCCCAGGTGAAGACTTGAGGCTGACCAGTGGGTTCCTGAATTCATGCCTTAGTTATCTTATCTGTAAGGTGGGGACAATAGCACCTACTTCATAAATCTGTTTATAGAGCCATTAGATTTTGGTGGCCATTGGTATTTCAACAACAAGAATAAAGAATCCATTCTGGAGCAGTTCAGTCTTTTGATCGCATGCTGCTTGGATTATACAGATTGATCATAGGAATTTTTGAGATCCCTTGGAGTTTAAATCAACAGGCTGAGAATCAGGCAAAATAGATAAAAACTTGGAAAATAATAGGCTTTCATGATTTCCCAAATCTGATTTACAGCTGGAATGTGCATGACACACATTCTCTTTGGTTAAATAATGGAAACCAACATTCTCTTGTGTTTGGCAATAACACATGTGAGGTTCTGGGTGTGGTTCTGGGTGTGATGATCTAGGTCTAGATTCCTCTGGCCTTCCCTTTGAATTTGACCTTTAACTGCTGGATCTTGAATCAGAATACAGTTGAAAGGGCCTAGTAGGAATCTGGGATCAAGCTTGAAGACTGAGCTTTGAGCCTTTGGGTTAATTGTGACCTTTGTGTGTCTCGCTTGCTCCATTGCTTCAGTGAGCCCTACCCAGCTTCTTCATACTGCTCCTAGGAGGACTACACAAGTGATGCATTTAGGGTGTTCTGGAAATGGTAAAGAAGAATGGAAGTTTTGTTACTGTTTTGTTCTTGAAATGTATCAACTCATCTCATTGTTCCTAGCAGGAGGCCAACAGATAGGCCTGATGCCTTGCCCAAGATGAATCAGAGGGAGGCTACAAAGGGCCTCAGGGTTGCCACTTGACTCCCACTCACCCCTGCAGCTTGTGGACTTCAGTGTCTTCTGATCAGGAGCAGACACTTGCCCCTGGTCTGCAGGCTTTTGCCTACTTACATGAACTGTAAGAGTCTGGGCTGTGTGTCATGCCTTTCCACATTTAATGGCAGATTAATTTTGTGACTCAAGTGATGGAGGTCTGATGTTCTTATAATATGAGTAGCCCAGTCTCAGAGGGAGTTCTGAAAATAAAGACAATTAAATGACTGAAATTAGTTGCTATTTGTATGGCATTTCCATTCTGAAAAGTGTCATGATGACGTGCACAGACCCTTGGGTCAGATGCTTGTATGTAACTCAGCTTTGACACTGATTGTAATGGTATTTAACCTATTTGGGCCTCAGTTTTCTCATCTATAAGATGAGGATTGCACTAGTAAGTTAGTGTTGTTGGAAGGATTAAGTGACTTCTAATGTAAAGAGCTTCAAAAGGGACCATGTCTATGAGGGTACTCTGCAGGTGTTAGTGCCTTATAGACTTCGACATGTTGCTTTGAATAAAAGATTTCCACAGCATAAATTAGTGCAGAAATGTCTGCTACCCTTTGGTTCTTATTTTCCTTTAGTATTTTCCTGTAGGTCACTGGCAAGTTGATAGTTAGCCACACACCTTCCCAAACCTAAAGCCTAAAACCAAATTTGTACTTAAATGAATTTATAGCAACAAAAGGACTTCCAAAGGGGAGGAAATACATCCAATAGTCTGTTTTCACATTATTGCAGTTGAGGTCTCTGCCCTTGGTCTAGCACAGATATCCAAGCTTGTCTACAAAGTTGACCAGTTGTTCTACCTTTTGTTTATGAAGCCCTTTCTTCCTGTAGGCTGAGAAAGCTGTTGCCCCTCCTATAACTTGTTACTCCAAGTTCAATGGAAGCAAGCAGCACTTTATTTTTAAACCAGGAGTGTGCAGCCTGAGGCAGGCTTACTGATCGTCTTCATCACAGGTATCAATAATAGTTGTGTGGTTTTGAGACCAGTAGAGATAGTTTGGGAACCTTTCTACGTAGAGATCCCACTTGAAGGAACTTCAGAAGCTTTCCTGAGAAGTATGCTGGCCTGGCTGAGGAAGGTTTTAGAAGGCTGGGTTATTTACTACAGCTGTTTGCGAGAAAATTCAGCCTATGAGACCCTTTGGCCAGAGCGTCTCCCAAGGAACACCAATGTTTGAGAACACTCACTTCAGGTTCCTGCATTGGGGTGGAGCTGAGTATCCTTTCTGAGCCCGGAGGAAGCAGAACAGAGCCAGGTGAGGGGGACACCAGAGTCTTTGGCTTTGTGTGGCTGCTGGCCAAGTGACAGGACTATGGACATATAGCCTATGAAGTTTGTGCCTGCTGAGCAACAAGGTGTCCAAGAAAGCTTTTCATCATCTTAGTCTCTCTTCCAGAATTGTTTTTATTACTCTTCATAAAGAAAATAAAGTTTGTCATGTATTTCCTCTTTCCAGCCACAGTGGTGAAGTTTGCCTGATAGAATTCAACACTCCAGGTCAAAGAGGAAGGGGACGTCATCCTACACAATTCTTACTGGCAACTTTTAGTTGAGGTTAAGTGCATGTTTCCAGGTATGGCATTGAATATTCTTGGAAAATGTGGAAACGCTGGGGTCTAGCACTTGGCATGTGAGGTCCAAGAGCTGTGTCGACACTGGCGTGATGGCATCCTTCCCTCTGTTCACTCAACAAGTCTCTGCTGCTATTTTCTCTTCAGCCTTTTTTTCTTTTTAATGTATTTGGTACAGGGTCTCACTATGCAGCTTGGACTCATAGTGATCCTCCGGTTTTCAGCCTCCTGAGCACTGAGATTATAGGTGTATGCTACCATGCCCAGTCTGGTGGCCAACTCTGTGTACCTGGGGGAGGAGCTGGTGTGGCCTGTGGTGCAGGTGATCAAATCCCAGTCCCTGTGCTTGGCTAAGCAGGCTCTTAGTCCTCTGAGCTATCCTGCCAGCCCTTGCTCCTCATCCTTTCTACAAGATGCGCTATTTTCGGAGAACATGTGTCAAAATATCCAAGGACCCTGTGGTATGTGCTGTGCTTCCAGACCCAGGTACTCATTGCTGAGCTGCTGACATGCTGTTGTCTGTTGTGACCCTCAGCTGGACTTTCTTTGGAACCTACCCTGGTAGAAGGAAGCTGCTCACCCAACCTTACCCCCTCCAGGAGCAGCCTGCATCCAATGAGACTGTGAGGACAGGAGAGCATGGCTCCTGTGCTGCACCAGTTTGCTGTCATGGGATATTAGAGCAGCAGCAGTGAACAAAGGCTGGAGGGCAGGGTGGATGTTTGGTAAGCGAGGCCTGAGCCCTGAGACAAGGGTCTTGTCTGTCCCGCCTCCCACCTGCCACACTCAGGGCTCAGCTGGGCTAATGAATGCGGCTGTAGAAGGCAGAATGTATGTAAATTTGAGACAGTCATCAATGAAATAGATGGTTTATTTGCTTTAAGTCTGTTTTTAAAATAAATATATTCCCAGAGGTCATTACCTGCAGTATTACCAGGGTAGATAGATGTGGATAAAAAGAGGTTGCTTTGCTCTGGGGCACTGTTTTCCAAAATGTGTTTGGATGAACCCTAAGCCCAGAAGAGGTTGCTCTGAACAGGAGCTGTGTCTGTGCATGTATGTGCAGGTGTGTGTGTGTGTCTTTACATGGTCTACTTCTTTGGAAAATTATGCAGACAAATTTAGGCGAAAAGACGCAGTGAAAATAAATTCTTAAGTAGTAGAGAATAAATAATAAATTATATAATTATTGGAAACACTGAAAAATGTCACAGACATGACAAAAATCTGGAAAATGAATACAATTTTTTATTTATTAAGTACTTGACATATTTCTGTAATACTTTTCTCCCTATATTGTATGACCATATTCTTTGTCCACCTCTTCATATGACAATTTTGTAACATTTTTCTACAAAGAGAATAGAAAGATGATGTGGTCTTTCTGTAACATGGCTGGAAGAATTTTGCCTTTTAGTATAGATAGTTAAGAGCATATCTGGCTTATTACTGATAGAGTCATGCAAGGTTTTAGAATTACTGACAAACTGAGAACTCGATCCAAGTTTTGTCTGTTGTGAACTATAAATTTTCAGGATGTTGCAAGCTTTTTGGCACAGACCTAATCTTTCTTTCTTTTTAAATTAATGATGTTCATTAACCAAGCCTTGAAAAGGCCCCATCCAGTAAGGGCCCTGGGTATAGAAGCTTTATTCCTTCAAGGTAAATTTGTCCCGGTCAGAAGATCTCTTATTCTATCCCCAATGTATATATGTATGTACATATGTATTTATTTATTTATTGTAAGTTTGTTTGTTTGTATTTTAGGGAAGGGTGTACAGGATGTTCAGGGCCTCACTACTAGATCGGACTCACAGTGATCCTCTTGTTCACAGTCTTCCAAGAGCTGGGCTTACAGGCGAGTGCCACGCACCCAGTCTCAAATGTTGTCTCAGCATGGCCCAGGGGCCGGGCCTGCACAGCACTCCGAGGAATCAATCTCCCCTACCCCGGCTGCCAGGTGCTTTAATCTGCTGTGCTAATTGGCTGGCCCTCCAATGTACTTATTTAGAGAAATTCTAAGCCCGAGGAAAAGCTGTACTCCTGTACAAAGAACACTTGTAAACTACTCACAACATTCACCAATGAACTTTTTGTTACTTGTGCTTTGCTTCTGTCTTTGTCAATCTCTTCCTGTCCTCCTCCCCCTCCATCATCTACACACACACACACACACACACACACACACACACACACACACACACACACACTCTCAGGTTCAGGTGATTGGTTTGGGGAGAAAGAACATTTCCTAAATAGACATAGTGTTATTATTAATGAGGCCCCATAAATTTAATGTCAATATAGTAACATTATGTGATATATACTGCAGACTGGGTTCACAATTCCCAGCGACCATCAGCAGTTTCTTTGAACCCCAAATCAGGCGGATTCATGAGCATCACAAGTTCAAGGCCAGAAAGAAAAAGAGAGCAAAAAAACCCAAACAACAATAAACAAAGCAGCAAAAACAAGTTTAAGGCCAGCCTTTGCATCTTAGTGAGAATCTGCCTCAAAAATTAAAAAAACAAATTAAAAAGGCCTGGGGTGAGATGCAGGTGAAGACCAGTGTGAAGGCTCTTGGTTGAAAACAAAGCGGCCTTGGACAAGTCAGGACTCCATGTTCAGCAGGTGAATGTTACCGGGTTAAATTTCAATCTTTGTTCTTTCCCTCCTTTGTGAGTAGAGTCACTGGGTTGGTCTTCAGGTGCTAGGGAGGTCCCTGGTGCTGGTGACACCTGCAGACTTTTTGTCAGGTACTTAGGAGGTGCGTTTGCTTCCCTTGTCCCCTCCTCTTGCAGTGGGTGAGTGGGATGAGGGGTGAGTAGACAATAGAGCAGGCTGGAAGAAAGAGAAGGCAATTTCTGAAACTTTTCACATGTAAACATTTCCTTGCCACATACAGTGGCCCAGCCATTGCTGACATGAGTCAGTGTCGTTTCTTAGGGCATGGGTATCATGTGTTTATGCAGCTAACAGACCACCATGTCTGTGACTCAGGGCCAATAGTGTGAGCCCAAGAAGAACAGCTAGAAGCTTTGCCAAGGCTTTCAGCCATGCATCTGGACTTTGTCCAGACAAAACAGAAAGTTTCCCTTTTCTGCCCTTGGGAGGACAGCCTTGGAGACTGAAGAACACAGTCCAAAGGCAAATCAACAGGCCGGGGCCCTAGGGGGCAACTAAGCTCCATAACCAGGGTGCTTTGCTTAGGCCTGCTTCCCTGGAGTCACTGTAGAGTCATTAGTAAGTTTCCTTCAAGACCTGTCCTTTGAAAGGGAAGTGGAATCTGTTCTGTAAATATGTTGCTACTAGAAACCAGAGCAAGCTGGCTGGGAGCTGTGGGGCCCTGGGGATGCCACCCCAATTGTTACTGGCATGCCCCAGGAGGGGTCCTAGGCCGACTGGGATGAAGTGGAGCTGGAGGGGGCCACTACTGAGAACTTCCAGTTGTGATGAGCACAGGAGAAGTCACTCTTAGATGCTGTCACAGGGAGGGGCTCAGACTGACACCCAGGAGTGCGGTAGAGTCCTTCCATTAGAAGAGAATTTCCCATTTTTTTTGAGAAAGGGAGTTAGAAAGTCAGTTAAACTTTCTCCAATAGGATCTTTTTGCCTATAAACTAAGAGATCTAATAGCTAGTTTTCATGCTCTTTTTTTTAAAAAAATCAGCAAAAAGAACCCTTCTGTGGAAGTCCATTTAGGCTAAAGTACAGCTGCTTCCCTTAAAGAGGAAATTGGGGTGCTCAAACCTCCCCGGAAACTCCACCCCTCAACTTCCTCCACCCTTATAGGCCCCCAAAGGTAGTTTGGTTCGGTACAAACAGATTCCATCTGGGATAATAGACAAAGGCCTAAAAAGTTCATTTTAAACATATGACAAGGAAGAAAATGGATTATTTGAAATCTTGTGTGAATTATGTTTCTGAGGGCTGGGAAGAAGCCCAGTAAAGCCTTCGGAACTGTGTATGTATATGGCATCGAGGAGAGCCACAGAAAGATCGTGGAATCATCAAGACTGTGCTCTGACCAGGGCTAGGTGGAACAGATAAACCTGTGCTCTGTTGCTGTGGGTCTCACCTGTGGGAAGTCAATGGAGTGGCTGGATCCAGTTCTGGAAGCATCTCCTGCCTACACTTCATTGTTTCTGTCCAGTTACCACAAGTCCGTGTTAATCCCATGTAGTAAGTGTGGCAATAGACCTTCCAGAAGACACAAGCGATTCTGGAGGTTTTGAAAAACTATCTTCTATCCAATTCTTATTTTAGAAGAAGATCCACTCATTCTATTTTTTCCCAAGACCCATAAGGAATGTAAGAATACTAAATAGGACTTTACATTTTGGAAGTTTTTAATTTTCAAAGAACATCCCCTAACCTCATTTCATTCTTCCAACACATGAGAAAAACAGGTAGGTAGGTAAGTAATGGACTCATTTCTCAGAAGCCTAAGAGATGGTGATCAACTTGCTCACACATGGTCAGCACTTATGGCTCTGGGCCTGGATTTTCTGACTCTGTTGAGGCCTAGCTACACTGTCCCTTTCAGGTAGTGGATCAAATACCAGTACCTTCAAAAGGAATTTATTGTTGTGGCTTCTGTGGGGAAGGTTATCCACAGGATTGCTGAAGGTCAGTTATGACTCTCACCAACTCCGGCGGTGTCTGCTCCAGGTCCCAAACTGCCCTGCACAGCGTAGGATCCACTGGCAAGAGTAGCACTACCCTCTTTCATTCCAGGTTCTAGTGGTCATAATAGTTCTACTTGTAGATCTCTGAGGCAGCAGGATGTAAAAACGTCTTTAGACATGAACGATTTTCCTAACTCTAGTGCCAATAGATTCTGTGTCTTTGCAACTGCATGGAATCTCAGTGGTCCTGGACCATATCAGTGTTCCTCAAAGTGCTATGATGGGACCACCTGGGAAAGAGCCACACACGTGCACTTGTGCATGTGCGCACCTGCCTGCATGTGTGTGTCGCCAGGCTTCACCCTGTCTACTGCACCAGAATTGCTGAGCTGGGCCATCATCTGATGTGACTGGGAGACATTTAAAGCTGTAGACTCTTCAGGTACCTGTCCAGCTCAGGTCACCTTTCAGAAACTACTCTGGTCCTTGCTCTGAGTGGACTGAGATTTCTGGAGAAAGAGTTGGCACCTGATTTAACTGTGGATTTATAAAGTGGCTTCAGGCAAAGACTTGCAAAACTCAAGAGTTGAAGGGGGATGGGGCTATGGCAGAGTAGGTGGTGCAGGTTGGAGTGTGGGGTGAGAAGGGGACACATGCGCTTCATTTTGGAAATGAGGTCAGTTCCCAATCTCTGTTCATGCTCAGCAGGAGCGTGAGGACGGTTTTTGCCGCTCAGTAAAGACACTGAATCATCCTCCCAGGGAGATGCTGTTTCCTTTCTTATTCTCTGTCTGGCTCTCTGAAACTCAAGTGTTGTCTAGATCTTTCACTCAAACAAAGAACTCAGACTTCTACTTCCCTGACCAGAACACAACTGAAGCAACTTACACTATCCACCAGAGAAGTAGAAGGAAAAAACACTGAGATGAGAAAGAGGCCAGCGAGAGTCACACTTTAGAATTCTGTGTGTAGCACTTGTAATTGTTCTGTGCACACATGTGGTATTTTAAAAGATTTCACACTTTATGCGGTCTGATTTCCAAATGGAATATGATATTGTCTTGTACTCAGGTTTCATAGAAAAGTAGCTGTAACATTTTGAAGGGCTGCCATTAGGATAGGACTCATAGACCAGTGTTAGATAGTGTATACTTATCTTGAATTTGGATATTTTAATACACCAGGGTTGATAAAGTCATCAAATGTGTTGTGGTAGGAAGCTTATTCCAAAGAGGAAGTTACTGTCTTTAAAAATTATTAGCATTTATTGCTATGTGGGAACAGAAGTTCTACCCACCCAAGACTATAAAGTAGGTGTTTTTTGGTGCAGAGATGCATGGCCTGGCAAATTCAATATGAAGTACTGTGTAAACACATGAGACATTTTGTGGGATGGTTACTCAAGTCCTCCTTCTAACTGTGCATGCTCAGTTGCTAACTACTGCCTATTCACTTTTGTCAGATGCCACAATCTTCTTTGTGGGAGCTAAAGGTAGTCACTAGGAAATAGGATCCGGGGAAAAAGTGAGTGTGGTCCATCCAAATAATGGAAGCCCACCATGGAACGAGGAAAAGAAACCATAGCCCCTTCCCCATGATTTTAAATTTTTTTTTTTTTTTTGTAAATGCATCTTAGTTCTGCATATTAATGAAGCTCAGTGTGATATTTCCATACATACATGCAGGGTACATGAATCGAATTCAACTTCACTTTTTCTATACTTCCTTCCATTTGCAATCTCTAGAAATTGTGACTCTACTTTCAAGTAGACTTTTTAAAAAGCATATACAGATGAGAGGGAACATGTGACACTTGTCCTCCTGTGCTTGGCTCAGTGCACTTAATGTAGGGCTTCTATTTGGTTGCTGATTACAAGATTTCATTCTTTATGGCTGACTAGTATCCCTTTGTGCATACATCCACTGTATTTTATTTATCTATTCCTCTACTGATGGATACCTAGTCTGACTCCACACCTTAGTTATTATGCACCTTCCTGCACACACACACACACACACACACACACACACACACACACACACACAGTGTTCTGAATCTTTTATTCTCATTCTCCTTAATTCTTCCAAGAACGCATATTGGCTTTAAGGCCGAAGTGGCAAGCTGGCTTAGTGTCCTGGGATCTTACTACACACACCTGGGAAGTTTAAGTTTATTTTAAGTTTGGGAGCTTACTTGTCCTGGCTCCTTATTTCTCTTGTGGGACCATACCAGAAGCAGTTTCCCAGTGGCCCAGCCTAAGAGGCAGACATTTGGACAGCCCGCCTCTACAGTTGGCAGACGTCTGACTTCCTAGCTCTCCGTTTCTGCTGTTGCTGCTTTGTCCCATCTGGTCATATGGAAATAAACTGTTCAGGTGAAATGAAAGTATCCAGAAAGGGCCTGGAGCTCTGAGTCAGTGCAAGCCTGCAGCAGGGGAGAGGATCTGGCGTGTGTGCAAGCAGCGAGTATGCTAGGGGAAGGCGTCATCCTTGAGGGTTGCTGTCTCCACTGAGAGCATCTTAATTTGGCTTTACTATAGTTAGAGTACTTTGCATATTACTGTTCTTTATTTCAAAGTTGGAGCTACCTTGACAAATAATAATTCTTTAAAAAGTTGCTAGGCTTTCCATTGGTATTTTTTAAAATGCTAAGACATAGCGTTATTAATAGCTTGAGAAATAATGATAAAAGGCATCTTCATGCTATGTAATCCCTAGCATGACTGCTATTCTGTCTTTTCCCTTCCAGTTTCTTTAAAGTACAGTGCAAGTGATTTCTAGCTGGCTTCCCACTTAGCAAGGGCCATTGCGGTTTTCCATGTTGCTGTGTGATCTTTGTCCTCTTAGTGGCAGCATGGAGGTCCGTTGCTGTGTATCATAATTTACTTAATTATTTACCTACTGTTATCATTTTGATTGCTTCCAGTTACCCACTGGTATAAATTATATTGTTTTCAGCATCTTGGTGCACATTATTTCCCCATATTTGCATTATTTGTTGCATTTTTAAAAAGGTGTCATTTAGGACCTAAGATTTTGCTCAATAGTGGGTTGGCATTTGAAGAAATGAGGAAATGGGGGATTAATAATTACAATAGGAAAATGTGGCACTATTTAATGATTTGCTGTACATTTTTAAGTGGAAGGTGTTCAGTTCTGTATACACTGAGTGGACATACAGCATTTGGGATTAGCACGCTCAGAGGTGTTTGGACAACTTGAAGTTCCCTCTGATTCAGTCAGAGGTCTTGGGGTGTTGTTAGGATTTTTCTGTCCTTAATCTGAGGAAGTTCTTTGGTGCTGGTCTCCACTGCTTCAACTCAATTTTAGTACTACTTGCAGATGCATAGGATGCTCTGTGCAAAGGTACAGAACCAGAAGGTCAGCGGGTTCTTTGGTTGGCGTCTTCTAGGAAAGATATCAGTGCCAAGCTACAGCATTTCCCTGGATTCACCTAGGATGCTGGAACAGCCACACTAGTCGTGGCTTGTTCCATGTCGGTGACATGGTGCTTGATGACCAGAGCAAGGCTGTGGTCCTCTGTTTAACATTTCCGAGGCCCTGAGACGTTGGTCATCACAGGCCAGGTACAGGCTTGTGATTACAATGATGTTCTTTTTAATCTTGCCAAGGTTTTATTTAATGAAACATGCTTAGACTACCTAGGATACTAGGCTCTCTACTTCTTTCTCAACTGAACTTTATTCCTTTAGTGTAAATAGGAAAAGGTAAGTTTGGGACCAGGAACTAGGGTGTCTAGTAGTGGGTCTCTGTGAGCTAATAGCAGGGAAGAAAAATAAGCATTGCATTTTTTAAATGGGGGAAAAAATCAGGAAAAAGGCATGCATAAAGGATTTATCCTTTCCATGAAAACATTGATTAATGAAATCTAGTATGAACGGGTGTCATGCCCTTTAAATATTAGATTTCATTACTTAGTGAATGGCAGGCTTCTGAAAGGGGATACTCTGTCTCTGCCGTCTCTTTGCGGACACAAATGTTTCATGCCCTTGCAGTGATCAAAGATGCAAATGCCTGCAGTAACTGAATCACTGGACAGGGTGAAACATTGTGCTGGACAGATGTGTTGTCAGGAAAGGGATTTTGCTGATAAAAGGGACAGCTGCCCTCTGAATGGGGGTGGGAGAGAGAGGAGCAGAGGAGCCAAGCAAGGGGGAAGGAAGTATGCACGGGAAGGTGACCCAACCACACGGAGCCAGCTTCTTGGGCCCCTAGCAGGGAAACTCCGCCAGCTTACTAGCTCTTCCGGTCGCAGCAGAGCTGGCCAGACATCTGGCCTGTGTTCTAATTAAAGTGGGCAACCAATTTGGTGACTACAGTGAAGAAAATAGCTGTGCAATCTTGATGGCTGCAGGGTCAAAATAAGGCTTTACCTAACTCTTCAGGGCTGAAGCTTTGCCAAATTATTGTCATCTCCTAAGGGCCATTCAGTTAAACTCTTTTTAGATTTACAGTGCCAGTTATATACAAAACCCAGGCCCAGGCCCTCAAGAAACCCTTATCTACTGGGGAAGACAGACAGGGGACATCTGACTACAGCATGGATGTAAGAATTCTATAGGAGTGTAGTGAAAGTAGCTTATTTTGATTTGAGACAATCTGGAAGGCTTCCTGGTGGAGATGACACCTGAACCTTGAATTCTATCCAGTTCTAAGTAAGCATTCTGGTGGCGCAACATGAGCAGAGAAACACATTCCAGAATGGAATTCCCTCCTGGAATTCTTTGCTCTCATTAAAGATTGAGGAAAGAAACTCATTCTTCGAGTTACAGAGTGTCCCAGTTGGATGGCTGGCAGCTCAGCTCTTGTGGCTCCTGTGACCAAGGCTCTCACAGGCGCAACAAGTCAGGAACTTGGCTTTTCACTAGACTTGAATTGTTGGAGAAGGGCTACTTTGGGCCCTGGATAGTTAGCGTTTGTTCATGGTCCAATGGTGCATATGGTAACCTGTTTCTATCAGGAGCAATTAAACCCCAATGTACCCAAGTTATCTCCTGCTAGGTAGTTAACCTGCACTTGGCTCTGCTGGTGGCACTGGCTGCAGGCAAGTGAGGCTCCTCTTGATGTAAATGAGCCAGCTGGAGCTTGCTGTCAACCCTTTCTTCCTTGCAGCATCCTCTGATGTCCTTCCTCCAGCCCCTCCTCTGCAAGGGCTCTCCAAGTGCCAAGTGAGTGGCTGGTGACTGGGGACGGGGCTTGGAAAAACCTTGATTTTATCTTTTTTTAGTGAAGACAAAAGTGATCTTCTATGTATATTTTATAATAAAATATGTTTTGTTTATAGCTCTATAGTCAGCCTTCCTTTTCTGCCTCCTAATAAGCTCATGTCAGAACTCAGAAGGAAGTTTGCCATAATGGTAGCCTAAAGGACATATTTTGTAAAAATGAAAAATGAGCATATTATTTATATATCAATAGTGTAAAAAGCATTGATCAATGGAGGTAGCCTGCTGTTTTGCTTCTGTATTTGCCCTCCAACCTTCCTTTGCCTTCTCCTGTGCCTCCCCCCACCCCTTGCCCCAGGTGCCGGTGTGACACTCCCACCATTTAGAAAGACTTCTAGTCTGTCCTGGTCAGTTTATGCTGGGATTTGGTCTTTAATATGGAGCCTTCAACGGCTGAGCCTCCAAAATGACTCTCTGACAGCCAGCCATTAATTACCATCATCCGCATCTAATTCATTCATCCCTCTCCCTCTCATGTAGAGGGACAGCGAGGGCTGAGGGCACTCAGGGAAATGTAGGCACGATTCCATGTTCTTTATGCAGAGAGGGCTGCCGGAGACTTTGTTGGATGCAGGGGCTTTAATTGAATTGGCTTGCCAATAAAGCTGTTGTCATTCAGTAAGTGAATTTGTTGTACTACTCGAACCACAGCTGCTGCAGACAGCCCGGAATTTCCTGAAGGCAAGCCAGGCCCTCGGCTTGCCTGGGTTCAGCCTTCTCAACTGATCCCTGAGGCCACGCAGAGGGTCTGCCTTCCTGGCTTGGTTCTGGCATCCATTTGGATGCCAATGAGTGGCGGCAGCAGCAGACTGGGATTCAGCAGGAGCCCTGTGAGCCAGCAGAGGGTGACTTGGGGGGATCTGGTGGGGATGGGGAGCCCATAGGAATGTTGGGTAAGCAAGTGTCACCTGCCGCAACTGGATGTTTTTTCCATTTCTAGACAGATGCTGCCTGTGGCTCCATGAAACTGGTCATAAGAGGATATCGCTTCCCATTATAATAAAAAAAAAGAAAAAGAAATTGAGAATATGACAGTTAATGTATTTGTAGAACCTTGTTTAAGAGGTCAAGTAGTATTGCGAAAACACAGCAGCATTAGAACTGGCATTTGTTACTGAGAGATCGTTGGGGCAGAAATGCTCTATCTTTCCCCACAGTTTATGAAACACAGCCAGATTGGCAGGTTGTGTGATTTATGATGGCTTTAAAGTAACATCAAGATTCAGGAAAGTTTTTCAAGGAACTGCAAGGCCATTTTTATTTTCTGCCTCTAAGCACATGAGTACAGTAGGCTGAAGTGAGTGAGGGCAGAACTGAGAGGCAGATTTGTAGAGTTTGGTTGTCTTTATGTTTTAGATAAATGGGAATCTCTCATTGAACTCTTCCTTTCAGGCATTTTTTCCCCCTGGGGGCATCTGACCAGCATTCACACCTTTTCAGGGAGCCTCCTCCCTACTGTGCAGAGGATCCAGGGAACAGGAGGGAATCTGGTCTGTTTTCAGTTATTCAAGGGTGAGGATTTTCCGGCCCTTGACACCTGTTCTCCACAGTCTACTGACCTTTTGCCCAAGTTGTTGTTGCCTTTACCAGCAAGGTAGAAAAAAAAAAGAAAGGCTCTGTAGGTCGAATATAGTTTTTGTTTGAATCCTGGAATTCTGACTATCCGGAAACCATTTAAATTAGGGCCTTTGTTGTATTGGCCTTGCATTTGACTTGACATGCGAGAGTCGAATTGATCCACCACATGTGTGGCTCTAGGTTTATAAAGGAGTATGCTGGGAACCCAGGAAAGGAGACCTGGCTGCACTCTTCCCTCCAGCCAAATCAGGACCAGAGATGTAGCCAAGGAAACACACTACTGTTTGGCTTCAAGAAGTGAACTGAATCACCACTAGAGCTGATGGTCCATCATGTGACAATTCAGACTTGTGGTTGTTTTTCCCTCCTCACCATTGGCTAAATTTAAATCATGTGAGTTGAAAATGAGATCTTTCTCCCTCCTATCAAATGGGAAGTTGGTCTGTCTAAGCACAGGTGTTCGGAAATAGCAAGAAAAGCTAAAGAAATTCAGAACACCAAATGAAAGCTATTCCTCCAAGTGGCACAACCATGCTCCAGGGTGCAGGATTTTGGTGGCTGCTCTGATCCTTTCTGTCCCCAAATCTGGCCTCTTTCTGCGCTCCCTATTTTTCTTCTAAGCCTGGTATTCTTGCTGATTTCCTTCCTCCCATATCTGCATTCTTTAGCTCCTTTTTCCTGTGGCTGTAACTCATTTTCCTGGGCTCATGTCATGTCTATCAGATGTCATGATAAAAATATCAAGTTCAAGATTGTGTTTGCTCACGTGGTTTCCTGACCTCACTTCCTTAAATAATGATTCCTTTATGGTGAAAAAGTGTGCAGGTGTGGCTTGGGAAGGGGGCCCTGACATTGTCTCCCACCAGTGGATGGTCTTAGGTGTAAGGCATAGTTCTATGCGGAAGCCCAGTGGGATCAACCTGTAGCAGATTCATCTTTGGATTTGTCTTATTTCTTTGTTTTGTCTTATTTTACTGCTTTACATAGTGAATGCCTTTCTGGGTTTTTCTTTGGTAAGTGGAACTGATGTCTCCACGTGGGCTGGAAAGGCCGAGCTGACAGTAGTGCCTAGAGGATTCTGCATCTTGCTCTGACACCTTTGGTGACTTTATCAGAGTTTAGGCATATTAAAAGGGATCAGGAGTAAGGCTTGGGCTGGAGAGATGCATTTCTCTGGCAAGCACAAGGGCTTGAGTTCAATCCCTGGTTTTGCCAAAAAAAAAAAAAAAAAAAAAAAAAAAAAAAAAGAGTAGGGTGCTCTGAGAACCTGTTCTAAACTGGGCTAGGAGGGTCACTTTTCACACACAAAATGAGTGCTGCTCAGTGTGAAAGCTCACGACAAGCCAGCATAATACTTTAATCATTTTCTACTTTTTTTTCAGAAACAGGGTTCAAACTTAGGACCTTACAATTTCCAGGCAGGCTCTTATGCTACTGAGCTATATCCCAGCCTTTTAATCATTTTCTAACAGTAGCTCAGTGGTTATGGAGTATGGGTTATGGAAAATGTACAATCTATATATTTTTTTTACACTCTCTACTTTATCATTTTCATTTCTTTTTCCACATCTAGAATTCAAATTAGGTTTTCTTTCTTTCTTTCATTCTTTCTTTGTTTTGTCTTATTTTACTTTTTTTTTTTTTTTTTGTGAGACAGGGTCTTGCTATGTAGTTCAGGCTTCCCTTTAATTTGCTATGTAGCCCACAAACTGGATAGCCCATGCCTGGATTGCATAGGTTTTCTTTTCAAGTTGGGGTCTTGATAGTATCCTGGATGAATGCTGGGGCCTTTGGATAAGTGTGTCAACATTCCTGGAGCATTTATTTTATTTAAGGATTTTTGAGGAAAACTTAATGAATGGAAAGATCATTATTACATTTTAAGGTAAATATAAAATTGCATTAATTCACATTAATTTTAAATACCACTAGGAAATGTCAAACTTCTGATGTCAAATTTAGTCGTCCTTAACGATAGATACTCACAGTTGTAGTCTCTGCAACACAGGGAGGGAAACTTCTGGTTTGTGAAAATGTTTACATGTGCACACAGTCATAGTCATTTGGGGATTTGTCATTTGTATGTGGATTATTTGAGATTCAAATGGTCTTAATTTCTAACCTCTTTCCAGTATTTTCTCCAATAACCAGATTATTTATGATGAATTAGAAAGTTATTCAAGTAGGAACCTCAAAGATAAAATCTATGTCAGGATTAAGGTGGTAAAAACAGAGTAGAAATTTTTGGAAAGGCATGCTACTGACACTCCATGCTCATGGTGACACCACTGTCCCCGCTGCACTCTGCTGCACTAAGCAACAGGTCGACATAACCTGGCTAAAAATCAGTCTCCTGGTCCCCTTAATTTTGCAAGCCTACATGCTGATTTCTTACTGTCATGCTTTCCCGTTTGAAATAAGAACAAACTCAGAACAAAAGATCAAGGGGAAATGTGTTTTGGGGGCCAAAATGGAATGGGTCTAAGATAACCAGACTTGGGACCTGCAGAAGTCCCGGTCCTGGGCTCCTCCTTCCCACCAGTGGCATGGGTGCTATGGGTGGGGATGAATGGAAGGAACCCCACAGAGCTCTATATTTTTCACTCTCACTCTTCAAGTGGAGGGGCCTGAGAGGGAGAGGGGAGGATCAGGGCAGGGGCAGTTGGGGGTGCGAAGGCTGATGGCAGGAGGTACCAGGGCCAGGCTGGAATGTGGATGGACCCTTTGCTCCCTTACCAAAGTAGGCCAAGGCTGCAAAGAAGGGGCAGCAGTGCTACATGCAGTGCCTCTGGCTCTTCTCTGTTTTCTGTTTTGGTTCTGCCTTAGGTTCTTAGGCATGGTAAAGGGGCTGTGGGTGGTGGGAGCTGAGGGCTTGACTTTCAGTGGACTCAGACTGCCCACGCACTTCCTGACGTGGGGCCTGGAGCTGATGCTGGCCTGATCCAGAGGAGAGGGCTTGTTCAGAAAACTAACAGTGCGACCAAGGCTGTAGGAGAGACATTTATACACCAAGAACAAACTGTTTTCTAGCACCTTAGCATTACCACTTAAATATAATTTTAATGTACTAATGGCAAGTGATTATTATCTAGTTAGTGAATCTACTTGAAAGAAATAAAATAGCCTTTATTGTCCCTCAGTTGAGCCATCTCACTAAGCCAAGCTTGCCAGGTGCTCTGAATTACAGAGGTGTGACCAGAATGTTCCCTGGGATTTTTGGTGCTCAGCGTATAGACAAGCAGGCTGCCTTTTCTTCAGACAAAAAATAAATGGCGACATTCTGATTTGGGTCTTGAAACTGCATGACTGAAAACATAAAGGTGACAACTATGATATGCTTTTTTAATGAGGGCAGAGATGTCAAGAGAAAACAGCCTTCTAGGAACAAAACAATAGTCTGTCAGGTACAGTGGACTTAAGACCTTTTCTTGTCTTGGAATAATGTCCTCAAAAATAACCAAAATTTCCATTCAATAGAAAAATGTTCATACCTTCCACCCCATCAATATGAATTGTTGTCATTGAGTATGGGGCACTAGCAAGCCACATTGATTTTGGAAATTAAAATGGGAATGTTCAAGAACGTTTTCAAAGAATTATATGGGATTTTAGCCATCAGAATGGCTTTCCTTTTAGGGTCAGTGAGAGTGTTCTTGCTAAAATGTAGCCCATTTCTTTAGAAATAGTTTCCTTAATGTCTTCCCTGTTGCCCCTGCTGGGGCTGTGCAGGAATGTAAACCAACATACAATATGTGTGTTTATTTTCATGTCCCATTTTATGGGAAATTGGATGGGATATTCCACTGAGGCTCAGGCTATGATCTGTTGATTATAGGGGGAAAGGGGAAGACTACTGCTGAAAGAATTTGCAGGGTTATCAAGGGGGTTCTGTGACCTCTGAGAGCTACGGAGAAGACCAGATCTGCCTGCAGGAGTTCTGTTACTTGGGGGAATGGAGGAGGTGGCCCTAGATGAAACCTGCTGGCAAGTTGTTGATGCATTAAACGGCACCCTCAGAGCCAGCCCCTTTCCAGCACAGTGGTCTGATGTCCTTCACCTCCTCCTCACCTCATCTCGTGGGATGAGACACTGTGTGGTCTTCCTGCCCCCCATCACAGGAACTCAAGATAACAAACATGCAGTCACAGCCAATCAAGGATCATGAATGGGTTAGGTGGCAGAGCTACCCCAGAACCCCTGCAGGACTGGAGAGGCAATAGATTGTCAGACCAGACATATCCTGGCCATGTGCAGGTGATTGAGTTAAACTCAATCTTTTCCTTGGATCCTACTGGAAAAGCAATTTAGAAAGTGTCTGGGTAGCATGGGGCTGGAGCAGGTGTGTGTGTGTGTGTGTGTGTGTGTGTGTATGTGTGTGTGTGTCTGTGTCTGTGTGTGTGTGTGTGTCTGTGTCTGTGTGTTTCCTGCAGAAAGTTTGAAATCTCAGCCTTTGGCCCATCTGTAAGACAGCAGTAGGTGTAAGTGGGAGCATAAGTTTTTTCCTGCAGGAGAAAGGAGTCAGTATGTTTGCATTTTAAGCTCATAAACAGCTGCAGTCTGGACTGTCACTGAAAGCACTGCGGCTAGAGGAGCCGAGGGCTGCTGTTTGCCAGTGCTCTGTGGCCGTCTCCAAGCTGCAGGCTGAAACACTGTATAAACTTCCAATTTGATTAGGGCTTTGCTTCATGTTTTTAAACAAGGAAATTGAGGAGTGTCAAATTAATTTTGTTGTCCTGGTCACTTTTTAATTCCAGTTGGCCATCCCAGCCTAGATTTGTATAAACACTGATTCCAGGAAAAAGTCGAAGTATTAAACTTGGTAAATAAATGTGTTTATTTTACAAATGGATTCAAGATGAAACACCCAGCCCTTCTCCAGGGCATTTCTGTTCCTGCCTGTTCATTTTAGCAGCTTGACCAAACTAATTTTCTTCCTCTGTGTAATATTTAAATGGACTTCTGGCGTCTGAGGCATTGCCTGCTGCTCCAATTCCCTAAGAGAGTCATTTAAATAGATTTTGACTATCTTGCATCTACTATGAGAGCCAATCAACTAAAAATCTTGGTCACTCCTCTCTAATTTTAGATGAGCCATGTAGAATTATTGGCTTTTCAGAAAACTCATCAGAGTTGAAAGTTTTGGATTTAATTTTTAACAATCTTTTTCTTTCTTTCCTAGCAAGGAAAATGAACAAAAAGACAATGAAGAGAAGGTTGCCACCAGAAGTTATCAAGCTGTCAAGCGCAGTAGCGCTACTCAGCGAAACTCCACATTAGGTTCTCTTCTAAGTTCTGTCCTGCCCTCCATCGGGAAGGAGGAGAGGCTTCACAAATCTCTGTCCTCTGGGAATTTGCAGTTCTGTGGAGGGCACATGCTATCCTCATGGGAAGGTGTTATGGCAGGCAGGAGGCTCTAAGTGGAGGGGACTGGTAAGAAAGTGATGGTATGCAGGCCGTCTTCTACCAGGGGAGGCTACTAACACAGGGCTAGATCCTATCTTGGCAGTCAAGATGTATACATAAAAATACATTTGGCCCCTGAATTCACTTCCTGTTTCTTTCCTCTTGTTTCAAATAGTAATTGATGCTTAAAACCCCCAGGTATTCTCATGTCTTAACACATTGAGGGGTTGCAGAGCACAAGTGGGGCAACAGCTGGTGATCATGCCTCCTATTTTCTATTTTCTAGTGTGGGTTAGAATTAGGATTGGGATTTAGAAATGGGGAAGCTGTGGTTGTGGTCTTGCCTCCTGACATCTTACATACATCCCAGGTAGCCGTTGTCCTGACAACTTACTGGTAAGTAGGTAGCATTTATACCGTACGTAAGTTGTAGTTGTTTATGCCTACGTGGTTCTCTTCTTCTCCTAATTCTTCTATCCAGAGGAAGCAAGTCTAATAGCTTAGTCTGCATACTTTGAGTCTTTTTGCCTTGGTAGATTATAATACTCACAACAATTAATTATTTTTTTCTATTGCTGAGTATCATGGGACTTCATCCATGTGTGGTGAATGCTCTATCATTGTGATACGTCCCAAGCCTAACAACTAACTTTAATTTTCATTTTCATTTTGTTGGGGAGGTTGGACCCAGGACTTCACATTGCTAGGCAAATGCTCCCCTGCTGAGCTATAGCCCCAGTCTTTTTTATTTTGAGACAGGGTCTTACTAGTTGCCCAGGCTGTCCATAAACTTGAGATCTTCCTGCCTTGACCTCTTGCGTAGCTGAGATTGCAGGCTTGGCTAGAGTTCACTTTTTGCTGGAGGCTCTGTCTACACCGACAGTGTTCTATGTGCTTTAGGTCCACAGCATGAGCTCCTTCAGTTCAGGCATCAGCACTGCGCAGCAAGTGCGCTTCTCTTCCCAGTTTAGAGGCGAGAAGACTGGAATACTGAGAAGTTAAGTAACTTTCATGACATTGCACAGGTAGTAACAAGTGGAGCCAGGACTCGCACCCAAACTGAGAGCCCCAAGCTTGTGCTTTTAGCTCTGACTTTGTACCTCCATGGATGTGTGTAGTCTCTCCACGCAATTATACGTCCATCTTTTCTTCAAAAGGCAAGAATCATATTGTACATGTTCTACAGCTTGTTTCCTTATAAGTGTGAATAATGTAGATATTTTCTCATACTAGTACATAAAATCTACTTTATTGTTTTTAAAATCTGCATAGAATCATAATAATGGTTCTGTTGTTACTGGCTATTTGGGTCCTTTCCAGATTTTTGCTTTTAGAAACAAAGCAGTGAATGTCTTAAATATGGCTGCTACTGCTAATCCTGTACCTTGCCTGCGAAGGGCAGGGTCCTGTCCCAAACCTTGTTCATGCATGAACTCAGGTGCATGCAGATTCATATTTCTACACATCAGATGCCTAGAATAGGTGGGAGGGGCGGAGAGGTGGGAGGCTACATGCATTCACAGTTTTGACTATAGTTGTCCTCTTTTCCTTTGAAAAGGGCAGGTAGTTGCTTCTGAGCTCCACACTGTGTTGCACATTCTCTTGGAATGCACAGACATGTGAATAGGGGCCCTCCTGGAGGTTGACAAGGGTTGAGAGACAAGCTGAGACAGGGCTGTGGGTGAGTAAGACAGTCTCGCAGGCAAAGCTGACATCATGTATGGGAGCAGCAAGGCGCATGGAGAGATGTGAGGTCTTGGAGGGGTGGAAGGTGTGGGGTAGGCTTCGGAGAGGTGGGAGAGCAAAACTGGCAAATGTAGAAGGACTTGCAAAGGTCAGGATAAGGAGTATCACCCTGGGGAGGGACCAAGGCAAACAGGGCTGAAGGTGACGGCCCATGGAATTTAAGGAAGAGATAGTGCATCTGTGGAGCTGTAGTCTGGATAGAGGAATAGGGTGAGGGCCAGGCAATGGCCAGCCAGGCTATTGCCAAAGAAGAGTAGACATAATAAGGTTAGAAAGGGCACCTGCCTGCCATCTATTTAACTTTACAAATAAAGCTAGCCAATTGTCAAACTGTTCTATTCATTTCTTCAACACAAGAATGTCATACAGGATCTGAAACAGGTTTTAGTTTGGAATTATTGACTCCGTATGGTGGATTATGCTTCCAAATCAGACCATGCAGCAAGAGAAGGGGCTTGGGCTTCTTGGATATTTCTGCCCTTGTCACTTGGATTGGTTTCTCTCTTCTATTGATGCCAAAGAGGACTGGTGCTGTTATGGTTCTTTCTAAGGGCGGAGGCTCAACCTGGAGAAGGTGAATTGAAGCTCTGTTTGCACACAGCTCGGAATCTCCAATCTCTAGCTTGGAGAGATGCTGAAATGCAAGTCCTTGTCTTTTTCCTTTCTCCTGTCCCTGCCCCCGGCCAATAAAGAGGCATGCAGGTGCCTGCTGGTGACTTTCTGTTCTGCAGTGGAAGTAGCTTTCTCTGTTTTGTTTCACAAGCACGCTTAAAGTCTGACTTCAATGCTGTGACAAGAGGGAAGCAAGGGTTATGGTAAGGAACCCAAAAGCTGGATGCAAATGATTGAGCCATTTTTAATTTGTTCAGCGTAATCAGGTAGGGGAAATTCTTGATTTATATATAACTAACCACTCTGAACCGTGCATGGAAGTTGCTATGTAGGACATGCTTGGTAACGCATCGTCTCTGCCATGGAGTTTGTGCTGCTCAAAAGGCAGACTTGGAAAGTTAAGTTTCTGCTGGTGATGCTAATACATCTGCACCACATTGCACATACCGTGCAACTCTGCATCATAAATAATGGATTTACAAGCTTAACTACTACTCAGGAATATTGCATGTGTGGAATGTGGCTGAGTTAATGTCACTGTGAGACCCTTCTCTATTGCCAAGGAGTTTTCTTCAGCCTCAGGCTGGGGCCTCATTGAGGCAGGATAGAGAAAGCCTCAGTGACCTGGACCTGCCATCTCAGTTAATGAGCAAAAAATGCTGTTTTGGACTCAGGGATCTCGAGCTCCACAGCCACAAATCACAGGAAAAAGAAATCAAGCATTAAGGTTTCCCCCAGATTATTATTGACCGGAACGGTCTGGAAATTGTAGGATCGTCTAAGTGTGGACAGGGCTCTCTGAATCATGTGAGGCTGGGCTGTACAGTGGCATTTGTTTGGCTGCTGCTGTTTCTCCATTTCTAGGCTGACTTGTTCTGACCCCTCCCACACCAGCACCCTGTAGAGAGCAGTGCTCACCCAGTTTTTCCCAGAGCTGGAGGGAGCCCTTAGGGGAGGAGTTGGTGACAGGTGATGTGTGTAGGTGGGGGCAGGATTTCTACTTAAGTTCCTAAGAGCCCTTGGATAAATTGCACACAGCCTAAGGCTTCATAGGTAGCAGAGGAGTGAAAACAAAGACACTGTGTGCCTGTACACAGTGTGTGTGTGTGTGTGTGTGTGTGTGTGTGTGTGTGTTGCTATAACCATGAGAGGGACAATGGAGGTTAGGACTTACAGGTCCTGATGTGTCACATTAGGCCATGCAGCAGTGTGGAGTCTGCCAAAACTGGCTCCATGTGGCTCCAGTTGCTTGAACCCCTGGGAGAGTGCTGCCATCTTCCACTCCTTCATCTCTGGATCTGCCTGGGCACTGGCGTGGGACAGACACATGGAGAGCCTACAGGAAAGACAAATATTTCAAGGGCAGTGTGGTTGGTTTCACTTTCTTTCAGTAGAGGAACTGGAATTGGTGGACAGGCAAGTTGTTACCATGCAGCTTTTGTGTATTTTGCTAGGCCAAGGGCTATGCAGGATGCTAAAGAAGCAGAGTGCCAGCTTTCTCCTGGAGACTCTGTCTGTGGTCGTATGATAATAGTCTACAAAGCAGCTCAGGACACGGTGGGGTGCCTTGCTTTCAATGCTATGTGAGGGAAATGCTGCAAGGTGTTCAGAGGAGGGAGACCTCAATGGGGGTCTTCCAGGAAGATGCAGCTGAATTGCTTTTCTAAGAAGTCAGAACAGCAAAGAGAGATGGGGTCACTCTGAGGAAGTCAATTCCACAAGTATTAGTGCTATCTATCCGATCTGTAGGGAGTGGAGCTAGTTTTTGACTGGCACTCAGGTTTTACTGACCCCATTCAAGCCTGAATGCTGGCCAGCTGAGGACACTTTGGTCACGTTGGTCTCTTCTCTGCCTGTTTTGCCTACCTTCTCAACCCAGAAGCAGCCAGCCAGCCAACTTCAGCTCTGGTGCAGAGAACTGAATCACCCAAGTGGGGTTCCTGCCAGAGTAGGAAGCAACACAGCATCTGCCCTGATATAGATGCTCCCCACTTTGCTCTGAGCGGACAACAGGCCAGGCAGCTGCCTTGCTGTAGAAGTGTGGATGAGGCCTCCAGAAGGCAGGAGCAAGCCCTGGTGGTCTTGGCTGAGACTGGTTGAGTGCCACCCCTTTCAAGATTGTCCTCCTTAGGCAGGTGTGTGCCCTGGTGAAAGACTTCCCTTCTTGGGTCAGTTTCTGAACTGCATATCCAGGAGGGAGCAGATGAACCTGGAGCCCGCTTCCAGGTTGGAGCATTCCTGTCCCTAAACACAGGTGGAGGACTGTAAGTGAGGGGTGGTGGGGTGGAGAGCAATGGAGAGGAGTTCCCCACAGAGGCCATCAGAACTATGCAGTTCCCCATTCTGATGCCACCTGCTTGCAGGCTATGGGTGAGTGGGAGCCTCAAAGGCTGCAAGACAGGTGGCTCGATTCCTGTGGTCCTCATAAGGAAGCATGGAGTCCTTATTTGAGCTACTCCTGACTCACCAATAAAACCTGCATCTTGCTTTGGGAACACCGCGGCTTCCGGGCATAGTCCTGTGAGTCTCCAGGGAAGGGCTCTTGATGGCCACTCTTACGACGCTGTCTTATGATAACACAGCAAAGGCTGTGTCCATATGGCGAGGCCCAGCAGGCCAGCAGACCCAGGCCCAGGCATGTGCCACGGGCCCCTGTGGACTCATGGTGCATACATGGGCCCCAGCAGAACCTGGAGCAGTGGGCAGCAAGTCCAAAGCTGGCAGCTTGATCACCACTGGCTCCTTCTTTCCAGAAGGGCAAGCCTGGAGAGGACAGATGACTTCCTCAGAGTCACAAAATTTTAGAAGTATATTATCTTCTTAAAATATTAAATGTTATAAAAACAAAACAAAAAACCCAGACACCTAAATGCTAAAGTGGATGACCAAAGCTCTGGGAAACCGCAGAGTTCAGGAAATCTTTTTCCATGTTTTTAGAAAGTTGGAACTAGAAGGGCTTCTTTCAAAAATTAATTTTATTGAGAAAAAAATTGCAATGAGACAGTTTCAAAACAGGTTGGTAGGAGAGTTACAACAATCAATACGTTGCATATTGTTGTCTTTGAGTCATTCATAGCACAATATGTGGACATAATATCCTGTCCAAACACTATTAGTACAAATCTTTCTTCTCATTGAATTAAGAGAAAGTAGCTATATATCTATCCTATTTTGTATATGCAGATACAAAATGGTCTAGAAAGGCTTCTAATGCTATTTTTTTATGAGTTTAGGAAAGGGTGTTCAGGGTCTCACTACCAAATCGGACTCGTAGTGATCCACTTGTTTACAGCCTCCCAAGTGCTGGGATTACAGGTGTGTGCCTCCATGCCCAGTCTCACTCGCCTTCGCCTTCTCAGTGCACCCTGGGGGCGGGGCCACACAGCACGAGGGCGGGGGACCAAACCTTAACTGCTGCGCTCTGCCCAACCAGGCCCTTTAATCCGCTGAGCTATTTGGTCGGCCTCTAAGTGCTATTCTGTTTGACTTCCCCTCAAAACTGGCATGTTTTATACAGTTGCCTCGATGTGTGCCTTGGAGTGTCCGTCACCCAATACTTCAAAAATCCTATGACATGCAAGGGCCATGTGGAGCACAGGGAAGTTGGAGCCTGTCCTCTGGGGTATGTTCTCCAAGAGCACCCTTTACTGAAAAGCCAAAGAGATTCTAAAAGTTTTAGGAGAAAGTAAGGTGCTCAAGTGCTCGAAAGGAGGGATTAAATAAACCCCATCTGCTCTGACTATCAGTGGGCAAGCAGAGCTGGTGGAGAGAACACAGAGGAAGACACAGACAAGGTGCGTTCAGGGAAGTGCCAGGACAGGCAGGACACATGGGAATGGCAGGATGGGAATCTGGGTGAGAATTCACAGTAGATTTTATTGACTGTCTGTCTGAGGTATTTCTTTTTTAATTCAGCAGAAAATGTGGAATGATAAAGGCTCCTGGGCTTGTGCTTGTGTTATTCGCGAGATTCTCCACAGAGAGAGTGCCCTCTGCCTCACCAGGAAGCGTGAGGGGAGGTTTGCTGGAGCCAGGACCCCAGAATCAGCAGAGCTTAGGAGGCTTTCTGGGTGGAAGAAGATGGCAGGTCCGTGTTGATGGCACCGGGGCGGCATTGGCGGCACGGCAGCGCGTGCAGGTGCTGGGGTCAGGACAGCTCTGCCTATGCTGCTGAGGGTAGAGCAGAGGAAGGGTTGCCTGAGGCAGTGTGACAAGTTGGGAGCCTTCTCAATAGTCCCAAGCAAGACTCAGGAAGTAAGGGATGGGAAGAGTCATTGGAAAGACTCCTTCTCCCACTTCCAGAACTCTCTTTACTTGAATTTGCAAAAGGAGGCATTGACTCATTTGCCAGCTCCAGAGGAAGAGGCTACCCTTAGCTCTACACTGCAAGGCCTCTGTTTCTCCATTCTCTGTGCCACTGGCAGAGAGTGGCACCTGTGATCACTCTGGCCCTGCTGTTCATTGGTACCTTACTGCAGTCTGGGTTGTGTTTATAGTGGGATAAGCCTTTCCATCCTTTGGCGTTACCTGCCAGACCAGAGGGGAAAGTGCCCAATGACAGTAAAGCCACAGAAACAGCTAAATTTACCCTCACTTTGCATATAAGGAAATGGACCTCCAGAGTTAAAGAACCATGCTCAAATCATAAGAGCGACACAAGAGTAAAATTGGTTTCTTGACGCTAAGTCCTGGATGTTTTCTTTGGGTGTACCTTACAACTTCTGTTGAATATTTCTGATATTTACTCAACACATACTCTGTGTCATATACTAGGTTAAAGTCTTCACTGACATGTACACTAATCCCAGTGACCCTCTGTGGTAGACTGTCATTATCTCTACTTCTTTAGATAAAATGAGCTGGGTACAGGTGCCTGCCGGCAATCATAGCACTCTGGGAGGGTAAGGCTGGAGGATCTCAAATTTAAGCTCAGCCTGGGCAATTTAGTGACTTAGCAAGACCTGGTTTCAAAAAATAATTCCAGAAATGTATCTTAGTGGTTCCAACTCCAGTAAAACAGGGACACACAGACACAGACACAGACACAGACACAGACACACACACACACACACACACACACACACACACACACACACACACACCACAGAAAACAGAGGGTCAGAGAGACAGAGAAATTTTCTTGAGCTCACATAACTTGATGTGACAGAATCAGGATTTGAATTCAAAGGCAATCCCTTAAAATATATCCTAAAAATGCCCCAGTGATATCACCAATAGAAGTTCTACTTTTAATATCTACTATTTCAGTAGATATACAATGAACTTGGTGATTAAGTGAATTTACATTTTAATAATCTGCATCTATTAACATTATGGAAAAATGGCAGGTGTACATGCAGGGCATGGTGGAACTGAGCTTCAGAACTCAAATGCAGGGTGGCTGAGGTGCTGGGTGGAGCATGGGAAGCTGGTGTCCTGGGGAGTAGATACTGTGAGGGCAGCCTGCAGTGAACTTTTCACTGGAGCAAAGTTTTAATGCTTTCTGGATTTCTTTTCTTTTCTTTTCTGAAGTATTGACTACAGAACCCAGGGCTTTTGTACAGTGCCACGCCCCCAGCCCTATTTTAGTTTTTATTTTGAGACAGGGTCTCACTAAATTGCCCAGACTGGGCTTGCTTATAAATGAGAAATGGGGCTAAAATTGCACATACTTTTGCTTTCATAACTTGCGACTCCAGATCCTTGCGACGTTTCCTACTTTTACTAGCATTTCTGGGCTCCTCTGAGAGACGTCGCATGTCCACAAGCTTGTCCCTGCGTGTGGGCCCTAGATCACTGTCGTGTGTTTTGCTGCTCTCCTGGGATCTGTCCGTGTGTCTCTGTTCCCTCAGGTGTCTTACTGAAGGCTGGTGGTCGGTGGGGAGAGGGGCGGGTGGGCTGGGGGGGCCTAGTGTTCTTTGTTAGAGGCATTTGTGAGGCTGGGGCCCACAGAAGGGCTGCTTTAGCACCCATATGTTA
Source organism: Ctenomys sociabilis (assembly GCA_004027165.1). Classification (NCBI taxonomy): domain Eukaryota; kingdom Metazoa; phylum Chordata; class Mammalia; order Rodentia; family Ctenomyidae; genus Ctenomys; species Ctenomys sociabilis. The sequence continues at coordinate 61,726 of PVKA01006343.1, forward strand.
CAGCTCTCAGAGAAACAGTTCTTTCCCAATTTTGAGTATAATTTATATTCAATAAAGTGCACAATCTTTAGTGTTCAGTTAAATTAGTTTTGACAATTACTTCTGTGTTATCAAAAAAGATACAGAAATCTCCAGCAACTTCTCGTGTATTCCTTTAGGATCTGTGCCCTTGTCCCCTAAAAATGACCACTTTCTTATTTTTATTGCTCCAGATATTCTTTGACTTTATCTGAGTGTCTAGCTTGTTTCACTTAAAAGACATTTTAAGCATTATCTAGGTTTTTATGTGTATGGTTAGTTCATTCTTTCATTACATTTTTCTTTCTTTTTTTTTTTTTGGCAGAACTGGGGATTGAACTCAGGTCCTTGCGCTTGCCAGGGAAGCGCTTATTCCACTGAGCCATCTCCCCAGCCCCCATTCTTTCATTACCTTTTATTTTTGATTTACATGCATTAGTTGTACTAAGAGTCCACCCTTTAGATTGCTAAATTGTATTCCATTGTATGGATGTGCCACAGTTTGTTTTACTAGTCTCCTTTATTTGGATACTTGGGTAGTGTTAGGAATACAGCTGTTTTAACATTCTCATAAAAGCCTTTTTTGTGGTAGCACTTTAATTTTTCTTTGGTAAGTGTTTAATAGTGAAATGCTTGGCCATATTTATTTCATTTCATAAAAAATAGTTGAACATTTCTCCAAAGTGGTTGTAGTATTTTACACTTGTATGAAGAAATGTGTGAGTCTTACTTCACATTGTTTTCAACATTTGGCATTGTCAGCGTTTTCCATTTTAATCATCTTGGTAGGTGTGAAAATATGGTTTTAATTTGAGTTTTCATGATATTCAGTCTCTTTCACATTTAATTGGTCATTTGTATATCTTATTTAGTGAGGTATCTTACTAAAGTCTTTTCCTTCTTTTAGAAATAGTGTTGGCCTTATAAGTTTTGATTTGGGGCTGGCTAGATAGCTCAGTGCACTAAAGCGCCTGTTTAGGTGGAACGCAGAAGCCAGGTTCAATCCCTGGTTTGCTGTGCCAGTCCCATCCCTGGGGGGGAGCAATTGAGACTGGCGTGGTGGTGTGTGCCTGTAATCCCGGCATTTGGGAGGCTATAAACATGAGAATCACTATGAGTTCAATCTACTTAGTGAGACCCTATAGTCCCTGTAGACTCTATACCAAATGCATAAAAATAAAATAAAAATAAAAATTTTGATTTGTAGCCATTCTTTGTCTATGCTGGGTATATGTCCATTGTCATATACACACATTGCACATATATAACTATAACTATATATATAACTATATATATAACTATATATATATAACTATATAACTATAACTATATATATATACCTATCTATATCTATATCTATGTCTGTATCTGTCTATATCTATATCATCTATATCTATATCTATATCTGTATCTATCTGTCTGTCTATCTATCTATCTATCTATCTATCTATCTATCTATCTATCTATCTATCTATCTATCTGTCTGTCTTCCAATCTGTTGATTGCCAATTAATTTTTTAGTGATGTCCTTTGAAGTATAGGATTAATATTTATTAAAAAAGATGAGGTATCATGTGACTTAAAATGGTAACATTTATTTTGCTCATGAGTTTCTGCAGCTTTGACAGGACTCAAGACAGATAGTTGGTCTCTGCTCCCTTTAATGTTATCAGTGGGTGGTTTCAAGGCTGCAGACTGAAGTCATCCAAAGGCCTAGACTTCATATGGCTGGCAAATGAAACAGACAGAGATAGAGACAGAGAGAGGGAGAGAGAGAGACAGAGAGAGAGAGATGAGAGATACAAAGAGACAGAGAGACAGAGAGATAGAGACAAAGAGAGAGCAGGGGAGAGAGAGAGATCCCTTTTACGCTGTAGTCTCAGGGTCACATAGTAGCTTATGTGTTTTCCCCTGAGAGTTGTGTCTGGTTATTACACTCCATTTTTTGGTGGGGGAGTGGCAAAGTTTTGGAAGAACACAGAGGATCAGAAATATTGCCGTAGCCAATTTTGGAAAATATAACCTGCTGTAGACTAAGCATATCAGTGTATTCCTTATTGATTAATGGTTTTTTGCAAGGTTGATCTTTTATCTACCACAGACTTTTTCCATGTTATCTTCCAGAAGCTATTTGAGTTTTAGCTTTGTTTAGTATGTGATTCATATTTATTGAATTAATTGTTGTATAAAAAGTAAGATATCCAATTAGCCAAGCATCACTTGTTAGATTTTCCTTTTTAACAAAAGCTGAAGTCAGTTGACTGTGTGTACAGGCTGACTTGTGGGCTTTCTGTCTGCTGTTATTGGTCTCTGTCTGGCCTTACATCAACACCATGCTATAACTTTATGGCAAATCTTAAAATCATGTAATGTAAGTCCTCCAACTTTGTTATTTTTTAAAATAGGTTTTAATATTCCATGCCCATGGGGCCAGTGAGGTAGTGCAGTAGAATAAGCATTTGCCTGGCAAGTGCAGGGTCCTGAGTTCACTCCCCACTATCACAAAAAAAGAAAAAAAATTAATATACCATGCCTAAGTAACTTGCAGATTCAACTTACAAATTTTTCAAAAGGACTTAACAGAATTTTGATTAGATTGACATTGAATTTGTAGGCTTAGAGAGAGAGAAAAGGCATTTAACAATATTTTATGTTCTGGTTTAGGAACATAGTAGCTTTCTCCACTTATTTACCTCTTAATTTCTTTCTGCAAATTTTTGCCATGTACATTTTTAATAGATTAATCCCTGAATATTTACTTTTTGCATGATGTAAATGGAACTTTAAAATTATTATTTTCCAGTTTTCACTGGTACTACATGGAAATTAAATTGCTTTTGTATATTGCTTGCTAAATTTATTTGATAGAATTTTCTATGCCTGCAATCATATGTCAGTAAATAACAATTGTTTTATTTATTTATTTGTTTGTTTGTTTATTTATTTATTTATTTCACTGGCTAAAGACTTCTAATGTAATACTGAGTAGAAGTGGTGAGAATGGATAGCATTTCCACATATTTTAAGGGGAGAACCATATTGTTTTGCCATTAACAATGATATTAGAAGTAGGTTATAGATTTTCTTTACCAGATTGAAAGTTCTTTCTTTATAGTTCACTGAGAGTTTCTTTGCTGCCCATGAAAGCATGTTGGATTTTGCCTACTTGCTTCTTTAGTATTTAATGAAATGTTTTTATAACCTTTCTCCTTTAGATAAATGAAATAATTTTCAAACATTTAAGCAGTGTGGCTTTCTGGCTTAGCCCATCTATTTGTCTTTCTATGTTTCTTAATAAACATAGAGCAAGTGAGGCCTTTCATTTCTTTTTATTTTAGTTCTGGTAAGTTTTATTCCAAGATTTTTTCCCTTGGGCCAGCTGAATAGCTCAGTGGATTAAAGTACCTGCAAGCAGGGTGCAGGAGCCAGGGGTTCGATCCCCAGGCCTGTCGCACTGGCCCTGCCCCCAGGACACAAGAGTACTAGATCAGATTCATAGTTATTTGTCTGTTTACAGCCTCCCAAGAGCTGGGATTATGGGTGTGCACCATCATACCCAGTCTCAACTGCCATCTCAGGGTGCCCTGGGGGTGGAGCCAGCAGGGCAGGCCTAGAGATCGAACCCCGGCTCCTGTGTCAACTTGCAGGCATTTTAATTCCTGAGCTATTTGGCCAGCTCTATCCTAGTTGTTTTTAAGAGATATTTTCTTCCTTTTTTTCTTAGTTTTCACTAGCTGCAATGGTGTCTTCAAGGTCTGAAAGTCTATTTTCACTTTCACTCAAATGGATTTGCCAGCTTGTGATTGAGGTTTTAATTTCCTGTATAGCACTTTGAATCTGCTTCATGCATTCTGTTTCTTTCTTGTATCCATTATTAAAGGATTCCATCATTTTTCTATTCTCCTCTATTTTTATTATCAGTGTCTTCTTTAGAAGCACTTAGTACTTCTTTCATTATAGTTATCATTTCTTTTTTTACTTCAGAAATTATTTCTGACCTGATTTCTTCTATACCTTCCTATAGTTGTTTCTTTGCTTCCAACACTAGTATTTCAGAGATTCAGGTGTATAGTTTCTAATTTCTTCTATGCTAGTGTCTCCTGCCTGGGGCCTGAGAATGCATTTTGCTCCTTCTACTTGTCATTTTGTATAGCACTATCTTCTGACCTTTGGTGTGGAGCTTTGGTAGAGTTTTTACCTTAGCACCAGGTCCAGATCTACCAAGTTCAGACTCCTCCAGGTGGGTGTGACTTGGGTCTGGCTGTTGTGCTCCACTTCTTCCTGCTGCAGCCTTTGGAGGTGAACCCACCATGCCACTCTGGCAAGATGTTCAGCTCCTGAATCAGCCGGGTGGGTCTCTCCTGTAGCCTCTCTGCAAGGAGTTCTGCTGCAGGGTCCACACCGGGCCTGTCTGGTGGAGGAAGTTCCACTCATATGCTGGGCCTGGGGCTGGCTTGGGTGAGGGTGCGGAGGGCCCCGGGCGATCCCACTCGTACCTTACCTAGTCTTTTTTTTTTTCCATTTATTTTTATTTTATTGAAATACAAATGTCAATCAGACAGTTTCAAAACACCTTAACCATACAGAGTCGATGAATTAATACATTGCAAACTGTTTTCATAAAGTTTTGGTATTGTACAAGGTGCATATATGAAATTATATTTACAGGTTTTTTTATAGCTGAATTATATCAAAGATTCAATAATTATTTACCTAGTGGATGACCATAGCACTAACAGCCGACATAATATCCTCTCCAACCACCATTAGTGTAGATCTTGCCTCTCATAGAATTATGTAGAAGCACAGCGTTATCTATCCCAACTGTACTGTCTATACACACACATCATGATTTTTTCTTTCTACAACCCTTCTTTGTTTACACCTGTCAAAAGTGGGCACTCCATTGACATTCAACTACCTTAGGTTCTTGAACTCGACACCACAATCCAACACAGTCCAGCATTCTGCAACCATAGGGAGTTATTCAAAGAAATTGTCGACCATATCCATTTACAGCTCAATATTATGGGCTCACGATGTATACTTCATTTTCTTACGTAGTCTTTTAAGGTCTTTAGGATATGTAGTGAGGTCTCATCTCTCACTCTTGCAGTTTTTGGTGATTTGCAGTTTTTTCCCTCTAATCAGTTTTACTGAAGATTTCTCAATGTTATCAATCTTTTCAAAATATCCAAGTTTTGACTTGTGATTTTTTTTGTTTGCCCATTGTCTATTTGGCTTATTTCTTTGATTAAAGCTTTAAAATAATAAACTTTATTTTTTTCTTCTGTTTCATGTTGATTTGAATTTGCTCCATTTCCCCCTTTGTTTCTTGCTTCTTACTGTGGAAAGTGATGTCTTTGCTTTCTTTTTTTACATGGACATTGGGAAGCTCCAACCTCAGCTGGGCGTGTGGTGCAGGCCTGCAGTCCCAGAAATGCAGAAGCTGGGTGGGAAGCTCGCTGAGAGCTTGAGGCCAGCCCATGCTGCAGAAAAGGTGCCAAACTTTCCTCTCAGGTCAAGTTGGTTTGCATCTCACAGATTTTATTATGTGGCGCTAAGAAATTCTTCAGTTAGACATTTAAAATTTTTTCTTTGATTTCTTGTATGCCTTAGTTAGAAGGAGCTATTTATGAAATACTTCAGGATTTCCTAGGAATTGTAACTGTATAGCACTGACCTTTGACCTTTGGTGTGGAGCTTTGGTGCAGCTATAACCTTAGCTTGTTATGAGATTCGGGTGGCAGTCTATTAAGTTTAAGATTATCCAGGTATGTCTATCCTGGATCTAGCTGTTGTGTTCAGTTCCTTTTTTGCTGCAGCTCCTTTGGTTCCCCTCTGTTGGTTCCCTGTTCAGGTGAGCACAAACCGAACTGGGATGCAGAGCAAGTTATGAAAATTCCCCATCTTAGCTGGCTTTGGGGCCAGGATCCGGAAAATTGCCAGGGCCAGGCCCACCTCGCTCTCTAGGTGGGTGGGCCTGCGCTTTGGTGGGTCTTCTGGGCTCACAAAAGGATAGTGGATGATCTTATTCACCGAGTAGGCTGTACTGGGTCGGCCAGCTTGTGCTGGGTCCGGGTCTGGAGGCCGGAACCCGAGAAGGCTGGGAAAGGTCCCTCTGGTGCAGCAGGCCTGGAGCCCTCACTCACAGGCCAGGTTGCGCTGGGTTTCGGGCCATGGGGTGGGACCGGGGATTGCTGAGGAATGTCCCTCCAGCGTGGCAGGCTTGGAGTTCTCACTCCAGGCTGACCTGCACTGGGTCTGGGGCTGTGGGGTGGGACCGGTAATCACCTGGAAATGTTTCTCTGGCACAGTATGCCTGGAGCTCTCACTGGGCCACGGGGGGTTGGGGGCCAGGGAATCCCTGGGAAATGTCTCTCCGGCTCGGTGGGCCTGGAGTTCTGCATTCACTGTATTTTGATGCCCAAGGAATTGGGGAAATTCCCACTCTCTCAGCGGGCTTTATAAAGGGCAGGGGATCTGGGGAGGTGCTGGTGAGTGGGTCCTGAGGTTTCAGGCCAGTCACTGGCTTGGAGGGCTTGGGGGCAGGGATCTGGGTCGCGCGCGTGGGAAGAAACCAAACACTCTCCCTCAGACTCACCACACACTCACTGATCTGGGAAGCCTGATGAGTCGTGCAAATTCCCACTCGCTGGGAGAGCTCGGGGCAGGATCCAGGAGGCCACTGGAGTCAGCCGCTGTCTCAGGCTGGTCTCTGGCTGGGTGGCGGGGCAGGATCAAGTAGGCTGCTGGAATGGGCTGTGCTGTCTCAGGAGGTCTCTGGGGCTGGGCAGGCATGGGCGGGATCAAGGAGGCTGCTGGAGTCGGCTGCACTGTCTCTGGCCAGTTTCTGGGGCTGGGCCGGTGTGGGGGGATCCTGTAACTGTAATGTAATTTAATTCTATTGTGATCAGAGACTATTATTTCAATTCTTTGATATGATCTTGAGGCTTCTATTTATTTTCTGATTTGCTATATGGCCTATCGTGTAAACTGTCTTAGTGAACCTTTTAGGTTCAGCTGAAATTAATGGGCATTTGCTGGTGTGGGTTACGGTTGTTTTTTTTTTTCTTCTTTTCTGGTATAGCATTTTATAAATGCCAAAAATGTCAAGTTGGTAAAAGTGGTGTTCATCTCTTTTATAGCCTTATTGAAGCTCTGTTATATTACTTGCTGGGAAAAGGGGTGTTAAAGTCTTGAACTACTAATGTGAACTTCTCTATATTTGTCTATTAATTTCTTGAAATTCTTGTAAGCCTGTTACAATTTTATAAACATTTAGGATTGCTAGGTCTTTTAGAAGAAGCTTTTAAACTTTTATGATTATAAAATGCTTACCTTATCTGTGATGACTTTTTGTCTTGAAGTCTACCTCATCTAACTGTAACAGCATACCAGACTCTTGTGTAGGGTTTTCTTGGAGACTTTTTTCTACTATTTTCCTTTCAAGCTTTCTGTATCTTTATATCTTTATACTTAACTAAATGCCTTAAAATAGGTTAAACTTTATTTTTTCATTCAGTTTCATTATTTCTTCCTTGTAACTTCTGTGTTAAGTATTTATGTTTGATGTAATTAGATATGTGGTTAGATACTAAATGTCTACCATTCATTGTGTTTGTTTTTGTACCTTGCTTCATTTTTTTCCTGTACATTTTTGGAGTTAGGTAAGTATTTTTTAGTATTCTACTTTGTCTTTTCTATTAACTTTGCAGCTACATTTTTGTGTTATTTTCAGCGTTTTCTTCTTAGAAGTTAAATTATATTTTAACTGATAATAATTTACCTTCAAATAAATGAATACTATTTGGTGAACCATGGAAGACACTTTTCTCTACATAAGTACATTTACCTGGCTCTTGCCATTTCTGCTATTACTTTCATATATTTTACTTCTGTTTATGGTATAAACTCCACAGCTTATTACTATTAGTTTTAGTTTTAGGAGCCAGAAGTCTTTTTCAGAGGTTAAAGATACAAATATGTATGGGAAAGAGGAGGAGAAGGAGATGTTACCTACTTGATTCATCAACTTCTTGGACCCTAGGTGTTATGGATTGATCTAAAAGAAGTCTCATTGGTCTGGAGAGATAGCTCAGTGATATAAGTGCTTGCCTGGAAAGTACAAGGTCCTTAGTGATCCCTGGTACCACAGAGAGAGGGGTGGAGGAGCAAGATAGCTCAGAGGACTAAAGTGCCTGCTTAGAAAAGCTTAGGCAAGCACAAAGACTGTGGTTTTATCCCCAGCACTACATGCCTGGCACTCTGTCCCCAGGATAAGCTGAGCTGGCCATGGACTCCAGTCATAATGATGTGTGCCTACAATCCCGGCACTGGGAGGCTAAAAACAGGAGGATCACTATGAGTCTGAGCTGTGTAGTGCAACCCTGCAACAACCAAATACAGAAAGAAAGAAAGAAAAAATAATAATAAAAATAATTTTAAAAGCCTCAAAGCTTCATGCAGTCATAGGTGGGGCTGTTCACAGGTAACTGTACTAGGGTATATGAATGTAGATTAGAGGTGTGATACTGGAATTAAGAATGAGTGGTACTGGATTACCACATTGATTAGTGTGGATTATGAGAAGGCTCACCTGCATGTGGGTGACTTGCCCCAAAAGATTTGTAACCTGGATGGGATGAAAGGGAAGGGAAGGTGCTGCTTACCTACTTCCTGCCTGCTTAGACGTGGACTGTTTTTCCTGTGCAGTGGTCCTCTGTCATGACATCCTAGGGCTGGGGAGATAGCTCAGTAGAATAAATGACTGCCTGTTAAGTGTAGGGTCCTGAGTTCAATCTCCAGTACTACAAAATAGCAATAATAATAATAATAGTAATAATAATAATAATAATAAACACCCTGCTTTGAAGCCAGCCAACTATGACTGAAACCTCTATAGACTTTGAGCTGCAATAAACCTTTAACTTGTGGATGCTGGGTATTTTGTTTCAGTCATGAGAAAAGCAGTAAGACATATGGGTTGATTTTGAATAGTACTTGGTAATTATGTATTAAAAAGAGCAAATGGAGACCACTTATTCAGTTAACAGTTTGTTTCCTTTTTTTAAGATGCATTTTGCCATAGGACTCAAACAATTTGAGGAAAAGATTAAGGTTTCCCCTTCAGCAGGTTTGGTATATGAACATGGGAGAGAATCCAGAAAGTTCTATGTGTCACAGAACCTGACAGCTTGTTTTTGCTCACTGAGGCTCTCTTTGCTCTGCAGTTTTGCTCCCAGGTGTCTGCATGTTAAGATTCTCTAGCAGAAGGTCTTGCCTGGGTGGAGAACAGAGGATGAAGAACCAAAGCTGTGTGCCTAGCAGAGGTTGACTGCGTCTCTGAGGCAATGCTCTAGGCTGGCCTGTTCCTCCCCCAGCTCCAGCCTTGCACCTGGAGAAGGAGGTGGCACTCAGGGTGATCTGCCTTTCACCCTGCCCCAACCTCTGGTGTGGTGCCCCTGTGTATTGGAGAGTGGCACCCCAGGGTACTAGAGAGCAGCGCAGATGCTGGTGGGGCCGTTCCAGGAGTTCTTCCAGGCATCACATGCCATGCAAAGCCACTCACTCCTATAAACTTGTTACAACCTGGGGATTTTCTCCTTACCCTCATCGGTGGAAGATTCATCTTTCTTTTCTCCTTTATCTGTAGTAAAAGTATTATGACTTCTTGCTGGGAAGAGACTATTGCTATTTGAAATTTAGTTCATTCTGCTTTGTATCATCAAGAGCTCTGTGATTTTGTGGTTTACCTGGATTCTCAGCAGGTCTTGTGATGTTCTGCATCCTAATTGTAAGTAGAGCTCAGTTCTATTTTTCATTTATTTTATCACCTCAGTGTCTGGATATCTATCCACGCAGTTGGGATAGGGATAGATTTGTGTGAGTGCAACTTAAAGTCCCTGTTCTCTTCCTGTATTGACAGCTTTGTTTTGGACAAACCTCATGATCTCTGATCCTCAAAAGGGCTTTTCCTCAATTAGCTTTACAGAGCCAACTAAATGGGCTTCTATTGGGCCTACCCTATGATTTTTCCAGAGATGGTTAGGTCTCACTGTGCAGGGCTTGGAATACACACTGTTTCTCAGCAACACAGCACAGCTCTCCTCATTACAGTGAGAATACCTTGGAGGGGTGTCTCAGTTACTCTTCTCTCATTGCTGGGACAAACACCCGACATCTAAAATGAAGGAAGGAAAGGTTTATTTAGCTCACAGTTACTGGAGGTTTCAGCCCAATCTCAGTTGGCCGCAAGGCAGCTGGCACAGGCGAGAGCAGCAGTCCGTGGTGGCAGCAAAGAGCAAGAGCAAAAGGGAGGAGCAGCGGCAACAACGACAACAAAGAGGATGCCAGTCTCCCTTAAGTTTAATCCATGCTCAAGCTGAGGGTAGTGCTCACACCTGTAATCCCAGCAGTACTAAGACCTATAATCCCAGTGGATCATGAGTTAATCTCAAACTCTAGGAGTCCCTACCCCATGAGTTCATGAGACTTTGGGAGAATAGCCCCTGGACCCCCAAAGTCTCATGCATATCTTTGTACAAAAGGCATTTTAGTCCATCTCTAAGAGTTGCCAAAACTCCAACAGTTTCAGCATTGTTGAAAAGTCCAAGTCCCAAGTCTCCTCCAAGATCTAAGGCAAACTCTCAACTGTACAAATGAAAAGAAAGTTCAACACTTTGAACACTCAATACACAACATAAACATTACATTCCAAAAGGTACACACAGCAGGATACCAAGCACTAGGACCAACACAAGTCCAAAATCCAGCAAAGTAAACCTTAAGTCCTATAGTTCCTTGTGCAACAGCTGAAGCAATCTGTGGCAAATTGTGAGCTCCATATGTCTCCACCCCTATGGCACTTCTGGTGGTGGTTGCTTCCATGCTTTCTCTCTTAGGCCAGCTTTGCTTCCTCTTTGCAGTTTCCCTTGGATGATGCAGGGTCCTGGTTTTCCCAAACTTCTGGGGTTTCCAATGAATAGGCTTCTCACTCACAGCTCTGCACACTGCCCTCTCAGGGCCACACTGCCTGGCCTCCCAGGCCTTCTTTAATTGAAGTGGAAGCCTTCTTAACCTTAGAGGTCCTACATTATGTAAGCACCAAAAACCAGTGCCATAAGGACGATGCCGAGGTCTGCTGCCAGCTGGAGCAATAGCCAGACTTTCCTCTCTCTTGGGTGTAGGACTGAGTGCCTGGATCACTGAGCACTCTGATTCTGATTCTGAGGAATAAATTCTCCATGCTGGCACCATTCTGGAACCCGGTGTAGCTGCTGCCTTCATTCTGGAACATGGGGCTCCATGGCTTTGTTCCCAAGGCAAAGTCTCTCACCCCTGCAGTACTGAGGCTGCAAAGGGTGGAGACCTGCTGTCTCCAGTGATGCCCTCAGGCTGTCTGATCCACTCTCTTGTTCCTTTTTGGCAATGGAAATCCTCTCAGCTCAATCTTTGCATTCCACAGCTTTATTAGAACTTCCTTTCTGGACAAACTTACAACAGCTTAAATCATCCTTCTGGGTTCTTTGCTCTTGATTCTCAACATAAATCTGGCTAAAAGCCCCCAACAACAGCCATGCCACTCCCTCAATATTTGGCTGCTTTGACATTTCTTTTGAAAGATTAATCAGTTCTTCATGCTTAAACTCACTCAGGCAAAGTCTCTGGACATGTTCAAAATGCAGACAAGCTTTTTGCCAAGCCAAAACAGACATCATCTGGAGTCCAACAACTGATGCAGTTTTTCTTCCCAGCAGAAACCTCCCCAGCCTGGTATTTACAGGTAAGATTTTTATCAACATTCTGATCTCTGAGCTCCGACCAGAATCTCCCATACAGAACAGCCAAAGCTGTTCCAGCTTTTTGCAAGTAGACAATATCTCCTAACCTTTTCTACCTCTTCCCATAAGCCATTTTCAAAAGTTTGTAATCCACAAGGTCAGGTTTAGTTATAGCAATGATCCTACTCCTGTGGTACCAAATTCTGTCTCAGTTACTACTTTCTCATTGCTGGAACAAATACCTAACACCCAAAATGAAGGAAGGAAAGGTTTATTTAGCTCACAGTTACTGGAGGTTTAAGTCCATACTCAACTAGCGCCAAGGCTGAGTGTCACATGGCAAAGTGCTATCTTAAGAACATTTTTAGGTTGTTGACGTCAAGGCATCAGGAAAAAAGGGGCTGCATAGGTACTAGAGATGCCCACCTCCTAACATTGACTCAGTATCTGCTTTGACCACTTTTTCCATAGTTAATCTGTGTGGTAACCCCAGAAGGGTCACATGTCACACACAAGTAAGCTGACATTTAGCAATGAATTGGAATTCATCTCCCAAATCAGGTTTTATTTCTCTTCCCCTTCCTTACTAGTCCAGAGGGAGGCATGGTGAATGGCAGGAATGGACAGCTCGTTGCTGCCACCTTGGCCTGGGCTGAACTTTGGTGCACAGCCACAGGGATGCCTCAGCTTCTGAGGCCAGTGCTGTCTCCATCAGGATCCCTCCTCACAATCAAATCATGTATGTTCTGGTCACCTTGAGCCATTCACTTAATTTTTAATGAACATCAATAATTTAGTGAAAATTGGAATTTTCATTCCTTTGGAAACATTTCTCTGGAAATCTCGAGCAGCTCTTCCACAGGTCTTTCTCCTGTCCACTGGGTCTTCAGGAGGGAATAGACAGCTGGGTGCTGGCCACACACACGTGTTCTCCATGCCAGAGGACATCTTATACTCAGCCTCCTTTCCCTGGCTCTGCAGCACTCACAGGAAGAGCCAAAGTGTAATTAGTTAATAGCAGATTTCCTCTATTAATGGAAAGGGCACTTTAAGCTTACTTATGCAAACTGATACTGTGGGGCTTGTCAGAAACCACCAGTAGGATGCCACAGAGAGGACTCACAGGTCACTTGTCAAGAGAAGATGAAGCTTGTCTTGCTTGAGACCCAGGGTGGCTCTGCAGATTACTGCCTCTTAGGATGTAATAGTGATCAGGAAAAGAAGCTAGATACTCCCATCTGAGCTCCAGCCCCATAATCAGCAATGCACCCAAATTCCTGTGCACCCTACAGGTGTTATCTCAGCTTTTCCTCACTCTAACCTGATGAGGTAGATGTTACCTCTGTTCCCATTTTATACTTGAGGACACTGAGACTTAGTCTAGCAGCTGGTCAGGAGTGAGCTGGGAATTTAAGCCTAAGGTCTCCTTCTAGGTCTCCATGGCTAACTACTTTGTAAAGTGACTTTCCACCCAGCATCTGGGGTGCCGTAAACCTCAGTTTACAAGAGAAGCTGCTGTTTTGATTCTCTTAAGGCTAGTATTCAATCATCAACCTCTTTTTTCTCCTTTTCCTGGACTCATAGCCACACTACATTTCCCATACTCCTTTGCAGCTGAAATAGCTATTTGACTGACTTTTAGCCAATGTATTATGAGCAGAAGTGCTGCCCTTTACCTTTTCCAAAGTGAGATCCTCATGCTAGCTAAATAACAATGATTCCTTGAGAGCCGTGTATTGAGGATAGCTGATTCACAGGCTCTAAGGAGCTTCAGTATCTAGTCTCACCAAGAGCATCCACACCATATGCTTTTACTGGCTTAACCTACTTAGATATGAAGGTTTATAAGTAGTCTAGTGCTACCCTAAGCAATATAAGTATGAGCCAGCAGGAAGGTCACTGAGGAGCTAGGGAGTGCTCTGTGTGGCTAGCCTGCCTTACAAGGTAGGGAACAGTGAGCAAGCTTGGTCTCCATTATTCAGGTTTAAGTACAGGCTTAATTATGGATTCACAGGGACATCTAGAATAATTTAATTCTTCTGACCATCACTACTTTCCTGAAAGTTCGAATAATATTTACATCATTCTATATGAATTTAATTCATTTAGAAAAATTTATTTAGTATTCATTCACTCCATGCCAGTGATTCTTCTAGGTGCAGGGCAAAACAAAACAGCAAAGAATGATAAAAGCCATGTCTTGTTAGAAGTTACATTACACCGATGATTTTGGGGTTTATGGGCCACAAATTAATAAATAAGCACGTCACAAATGATCAGTGACATGGAGAACCAATCAATTAGAGTAAGAGAAAACAAGGGTCTTGGTGGTTTGGGAGCTGTCTCTTTCCAAGGACATTTGAACAGAAGCTTGAAGGCTGGCAGTGAATAGCCATGCAGCTAAAGGGTGAGCAGGCAGAAGGAAGAAAAGCACAGTGGTTTGTGCAGCTTGAGCCAGAAGGGCCAGGGGAGTGGGATGATGTTGGAGAGAGTACACAGCCTGTTGGGTGCAGGCTTTCCATAAATATTAGTGTCTTCTGCTTCCTCTTCCTTTCTTGTTTATAACCTTCTAGTGCCCTGGAACCTCACCATCAAGAAGAAGAGGAAGAAGAGGAAAAAGGAGGAGAAGGAAGAGAAGGAGAAGGAAGAAGAGAAGAAAGAGGAAGAGAAGGAGGAGGAGGAGGAGGAGGAGGAGGAGGAGAACAACAACAACCAATAATAGCAACAACAGCAAAACAACAACAACCAAAAAACAAAAACCAAGAAAATCAAACATAAAGCACCCGATGGAATGAATGACTGTTGTCTGAAACGTCACCAGAAGATGTGGTGTGACAGTCTGACATTCAGTTCCCATATTGTTTGGATCCTCTTGGCAAAGGACTCTCATCTAAACAAGCTCAGTTATTGTGTCTGAAGGGGTCGATAGCAAACTTGACACAGGCTAGTGAGGGAGAAAGGGATGAGGGGTTTGAGGGTCTGGAAAGAGATAAAGACTGAGATACATCAGAGGAAGGACAGCAAGGAGGATGTGAGGGAGCTTGGCCTGCCCTGAGGTCACATTTTGAGGCTTCTCTGTATTGTAGCTTTAGGTGCACATCAAAGGAACTTCATCTGCACACACACTGATTCTAAGAAAGGCTTGCACATCACTCACAAGGTTGCCTTGTGTTGAAAGAATGAGTTCCCTGTAACTCTGGGAAGGGATGACCCCTGCCTCCGACCCTGTCACTAAGGACCAGCAGAGAAGCACCAACAAAAGTCAAAGTCCACGTGCCCCTAGGCTCCTGTGCCCTCAGCTTTCGGAATGCCCTTTGTCAGAATTCTTGGTTGGAGGCAACAGAAACAACTCCGTTTCAAGAATAAAATGGATTTATGACATGATATTTAGTCGTCTCTAGAATCACTGAGAATGGCAGAGGGCAAGGTCATGGTTAAGTTTCTGGGAGCAATGCTCCAACCACAGTGTACGATTGGTTGAAAGATGATGCAGTCATTTCACCTCCTAAGAATTGAATGGTGAGCTGTCTCTTCTTCCTGGGCAGCTGCTTCCCAAGGCTGGATGTCCTAGCTGCTATCTGTCCATGAAAGGAATTCTCTTGGGAGAGCCTGCTTTGGTTCCTTGCCCTGCTCACTTCTGAAACAGAACCTTTATGTGGGTGCATGAAGACAGAGATTGGTCACAGGTCTGCAGTGTCGCTGCAAAGCAGGCTAGAAGTTCAGGCTGTAACTACCTAGGGGAGGCAGACTGATACCATGGGGATTATCCCAGCACATATAGATCAGTAAAGACACAGCTGATGTCCCCTACAGGTGCTGTCTATAGAAGGCCTCATGGAATTTTAAAGTCCTAGCATAAAAGGTCTAGATTATTTCACCAGGGCCCCCAGCGGCAAGGGTGGCCAAGATGGCAGCCTGTGGGGAAATAATCACCAATACTGGCAACATCAAGTGAGGCACAGCACAAAAATGCTGGGTGTGGGAAGTGGGAGGTGCCCAGGGTATGCTCATGTCTGCCTGGATCTTCTGTGTACACCCTGCCATGTGAGCAGGACCTTCGAGGGAAATGATGGGAAAAGTAAGGACAAGAGCAACAGCAACCAAGATACCTTTATTTTGATTTACCTGGGGACTTCATTACTGAGTTAATCAGTTAATTGTCTGAACCCACAACTGAGAAAAGTACAGAATTCTTCCTGAGAAAGTAACAGAGAGAACTAAGGAATGTTTTTTCCATTGATCTTAAGTTGGACACCAAGCAGATGCGTTCTTCTTTCCTTACTGCTTTAGAAGACCTCTTCCTGTTCTGGGTTAAAAATTTCAAGTGTTACAAAACAGGGACTACAGAGTCTCACTGCACAGATTGGACTCGTACTGATTCTCCTGTTTTCAGCCTCCCAAACTGGGATTACAGGGTTGCACCAGAACACCCAGTCTCAGTTGATGTCTCAGTGCAATCCAGGGGAGGCTGGCAAGGCATACCAGGGAGTGAATCCCAGTCCTTGTGCCTGCCTAAGCAGGCACTTTAGTCCGCTGAGCTATCTGGTTGGCCTCTGTTTCATGTTCTGATCTGATCTGGTATGATTTAGAAATCCTGTATACGTATGCAGTGCACGCTGTGAATGCATATGCAATATACAGGAACCCCGATCTTAAGGCATTAGGCATCAGTTAGAGTTCCAAGAGAGCTCAATAATGAATCCCACAGCACAGGCATAGTTGTCCTTGATATCCTCCAAATCAGTTTTCCACAAGGGGCAAAGTTTTCTGGAAAGGTGGCAGATGGTCAGAAATGGGACCATTGGTACTGGCTTCGGGATGAGCTCTGGTCCCAGGCAGCCCCTGGCAATTCTCCTACCCTTTCTCATAGTACTATACCTCCTCTGCTGCTGGTTTTCAGCCTGGCTCCCCATCTTACCAGGCGGGTCACATCCTCTGCTCCATGCAGAACCCTTGGGACCCATTCGGCAGGCAACACAGTCCTTCCTGGTGAGATAGGAAGTAGCATGAGAAGTTCTGAAGAAGACACTGAAGAGGTCTGACTCTTAGACTGTACAACCTCTGAAAAGCCTGATTCTTTAAAGACCTTGCTGGAGCCTATCTTGTTTTTAATTTCCCTGCTAAGTTTCTGTTCTCCAGCAACAGATAACCCCCTTTTTCTACTTCACTAACCTCAGTGGTATCTCTCCCCATGTTAAACAACGGTCTGATTTGGCATGGAAAAAAGCAGTCAATTGTTTCCTTTAAATCTTAATGTTTTAGGCCCCAGGAAGACTTAAAGTACCTATTTAATGAGAAGACGTCTGGCGAAGCATAGGTAACATCTTTAAGGCTCTAATTGCTCCCTGGAGAAAGCTGTCAGGCTGAAGTAACCTCGTTCAGGTTGTGTACACAGAGTTTGAGAGCAAAACAAGGCAGGAGTGAGGAGCAGAGGCCACGGGCTGATGTCACTGACACTTCCTGGTGTTCCTAGTGTTTCCAGAGTCATGCGTTGAGCAGTCTCTAGTGCCTACCTGCTAGCTGACCGCTGTGCCCCTAAGTGGTCAAACAAATGACTTCTTACTTTTGGGGGGCATGACTTGCCCTTTAATTTAGAACCCAAATTACAGATGGTTCTTCTCTTTTTTCATTTAAATACAGAACCAAACCGAATCCCAAACACTTTCTAACCCTCTCTTGAACCTCTTATCTGTGCATCACTCATTTGTTTATTGTCTACACAAATATTTACCAAGGGTCTTCAGACACTACCATAGTCACTGGGGATGAGCCCAGTGACTGTGATTTAGTAGTTATTCATTAGATTTAGTAGCAATTGGAGGACATTTTTTGCAGGAGCAACTTCTAATGTGGAACCCAATAGAATGCTAGCACTGGGAGTGGGCCAATAGGCCCTTTACCTGTCTCTGGCTGTGCATGGTACAACTGTGGTTGTGTGTGTGTGTGTGTGTGTGTGTGTTTGGTTCTGTCGTATGGTAATAATAATGTTCTCTGTGTGCCCTCAGCGTGTGGATTGCAAGACGTGTCGGAAACAGGGCTTGAAACAACTTCTTCCTGAATTGAGACAAAAGCCCTTTGTGTGGTTGTGCTCCCTCCAGGTGGCCAGAGGTGGAACCCTCTCGTTGAACACTGCCCAAGCCAGCCCAGGGTGGCCCCAGGTGGAGGTGCTGCCCTGCTGCCAGGGCCACCCAGTCTGTGAACTTCAGGGGGCCTAAGTGGATTTGGGAGCTATACCTTTGGAATTAAGTAAGAAAAGTGAAGGTGCAGAGAAGCAGGCTGAAGCCCAGACAGTTCAGTTGTCTCTTGATGGGACTGAACCCTAAATTGGGAGGTATTTGGCTGATGGTGAGAGTAAGATAAACGTTATGGATTTGATGTAATCCCAGACCTCAGACTTGAAACCAAGCTTGACCCTTCCCTTTGTGCACTTTTGTGCAATACTCCTGGACATGTAGTAACAAGAGAGGAAGCAGAGGAAGGCTGCTGGTTATTAGAAAAAATGACAGCACGAGTAAGAAGGGATGTGCACTGAGTTGTACTGGAACAACAAACAGAAAATTCTAGAAAGTTAGAGCTGACATGTCCTGTAGCAGCAGATAGGCTGGTGTCAAGGTGAGGCTAGTCATGACGGGGTTTTGGCAGGGGCCTGGGACTGTCAGTGGCTGATTAGAAATCCCACATGACCATGTGGCCTGGAATGAAACTAGGCCAATTACAAACTAACTGATGTATCCTCATAAGCCAAAGTGCTGGGGAGCGGGGAGCAGTTATCCCCACACTTGTTTTTCACAAAAGGAAACTGAATACCAGGAGTTGATATGCCTTGCTTGGAGTCATACAGATGGTGGCTAAATTGTGCATAAGTCTGTAGCATTTGCATCCTGTCCTTCTGGAAGGTGACACCTTGAATTTGTTAAGTGGGTGTCACTCACTGTCTTTCAGGACAAGCCTAGCAACCCTGCAAGGGGTGGAGCAGATGAGAAAGCGGAGGGCCTGAGTGAGGTCGTGAAGGGGCTGGAATTCTCACTCTCAGGATTGTTTGCTTGTTCTGTGGGTTTTCTGTGGCTGCCTGGGAAGATACACCTTGTGTTTGAGACAGGGTCTCACTGTGTAGTTCAGGCTGGACTTGAACTCACTGTGTAACCCACCATGGCCGCGGACTCACAATCCTTCAGTATTCCCAGTGCTGGGATTTCAGGCATGTACCATCCTGCCATACAGAGAGCACAGTCTTTTAAAGGTTGTATTGTCTGTTCCTCTTTTAGAGATGGGGAGGTTGAACTATGGGGAAGGGGAGAAATGGCCACCAAGGCCACTCAATAAAACAAATGACAGGCTTGAGCTCCAGGCCTAGGTGTCTGAGCCCCAATCTGGGACTGTTCCATAGCACAGAACTTGCCATCTCTGCCAGTCAGAGAAGTTAGTGCTGAACTCTTGTGTTTTCTACTCCGGATATTTACGCTGGCCTGAGCAGTCTGCACAAGAACAGTTTTGTGGTGTGATGTTTGGGAGGCCCCAGTTGGGATCTCACCTCTTCTACACAGTGCAGGAAGATCTTGGGTTACTATTCAGTGTCTCTCAGGCCCAGCTGCCACATCGGCAAAATTAAGACAACTCCCTCCCCCTGGAAGGCTCACGGTGAGAGTTAATGAAGCTTGGCTGCTTGTTGCAGCACCCAAGGTTCAGTGAGCACTCAGCCTGGTAGCGGGGGACAGCTGGGTGCCTGCTCCCCGACTTGGTCTGCTCTGGTTCCTGTACTCCGCCCTTTGCTTCTCTGCAGGTAACACAGCATTTTGAAGTTCAGTGGTGCTCTCTCCTCCACTGATTGCTCCTGTCTTGAGTTCTCATGCTGTTTGCAATTCTGTAACTTCTTTCTTCTTATCCTCTGTGTCATAGCCAATCCATAAGGGTGTGGAATAGACCACGGGCTCACACTTCCCCAAGTCCCTCTTTGGTGGCTGTGTCTGTCTTCAGTCAGCTCCAGGGGGCAGTCAGGAATCTTGGGAACTCTGAAGAGGAAGGTAGTGCTGAAGTTCACGACAGGGCTTCTTCTTCCTTTGGAGAACCTCAGTTTAGCTTTTAAGACTTTTCCACTGGTTGGATGAGGCCCACCCACAATACTGAGGATAATCTTCGTCAAGTTAACTGATAATAGACACTGACCGCACCTACATTACATTACACTAGTGTTGGGCTGGATAGCTGGGTAGGACCATTCAGTCGCACAGTCACAGGACCTTTTTTGGCTACCATCTTATTTTCTACTCCAACCTGTCCACACTCCTGAATTCTGCTTTCCCTCCCTCACCAACCTCCAAAATCTCTCCTGATCATCTACACACAGCACTGAGTGCAGTGTTAGCATTTCTCAGTATTGGGACTGTGGCACAGCGGATCAGGTCCTTCTCTGTGTGGGGAGCATGCTGGGCATTGTGGGATGTCTCACCACATCCCGATTGCATGGGTTCACAAAGCTATCATGGCAGGACACCACAGTGGGTGTGAAGGCCACGGAAGTTCGTTTTCTTGTAGTTCTGGAGGCTGGGAATCCAAAATCCAAATGCCACAGAGCTTTGTCCTTGGCTTTTTCTTATTCTCACATGGTCTTTGTGCTGTCTGAGTATTTTTCTGCTTAAAAAACAATTTCTTAGAAACATGCCAGTCATATTGGATTAAGACCCCACCCTAGAGTTTCACTTTAACTTCTTTCCTTCTTGAAAGGCTTTTTCTGCAAATGGTTAAATTGTGAGGATTTTGGTTCTGAGACTTCAACATTTGAACTTCTTTTTGTGCTGCTGGGGAAGCATAATGCCAACTGCACCATCTGGTCTCCACTCTCCAGGGTGGCACTAGTTTCTTCCATTGTATGTTGAGGTGATACCAGAATGGTATGCAGATCCTGCCAACGTCCTCTGGAGGCAAAATGGGCCACACTGAGAATCATAGTTCTGTTCAAAGTTATCACTTAGAGAAGTTAAAACAAAAGCCAAAAAGCACCCATACAGAATTTGTTTTAATTTGATTTTGCATGGGACCCATGCAGGGATATTTCGTAAAAACGTTCCAAACAATTCTAACTTGTGGTCAGGGATAAGAACCCTACAGGAGTGTTGGTGTGAGCAAGACTGATATTAAATAATGAATTTCATGATTGAAATCTTAAGACAATTGCAATTGTATTGTACATATTGTTTTGTAACATTTTTCTTTGAGTGTATCTAATATTTTTCTGTGCCATTAGATTATAATAAATTTTTTTGAGTGTGTAGTTGAATATGCTCTAAGTTATATATCAAAGCTCTAGGTTACAATCTATGGAGTTCCAACTCTTTTGTTAAAATAATTTAGCAAAGAATATTCTCGTATGTATATCTTTGTAAGTGGTGTTAATCATTTCCTTAGCATAAACTTCCAGAGGAATAAAACTTGTGTCAGGGCTGGCCAAATAGCTCAGTGGACTAAAGCCCCTGCAAGCAGGGGCAGGAGCAGGGGTTCAATCCCCCAGCCTGCTATGCTGGCCCTGCCCCTGGACATGCTGAGATGGCAATCAAGATTTGGTGGTGCACGTCTGTAATCCCAGCTTTTGGGAGGCTGTGAACAGGCGTATCACTATGAGTCCAATATAGTAGTAAGACCCTGGACACCCTGGACACCTTCCCTAAAATACAAAAAAAAAAAAAAAAAAAAGAAAACATGTGTCAAAAGGGTGAGTATTTGTGTGGTTTTTGATATACCTTGCTAAGTTGCCCCCTCAGAAGTGTCACATTAATTTGGGCCTTTGCCAACAGAATTTATGAGAAGGCTGTTACCGTATGCTATCATCAGCCTTGGGCATTTCAGTGTTGGAGAAGAAATGAAAGATGTGCCTTGTTTTAATTTCAATTCTTTGGTTATTATTGAAGCTAAATATGTTTTCACACACTTTATCATATGGATTTTTTCCTATTTTGAATTGGTTATTCATGATTTTCATCTTTTTAAACAACATTTTAATTTTTTTTTTCTTGGCATATTTTTTATTTTTGTATGAATCTTTTGGTTAATGGATCGAAACAAATGGAGACATTTCCTTACCTAATGATTTTATTAAAAGAGTTAATTTTGTCCAACCTCCACTCTTAACAGGTCCATAACTTTAAAGTTGGAGATTCATTTATGTTCTTTTTTTTTCATTTTATTGAAATACAAATGTCAATCAAACAGTTTCAAAACACCATAACCATACAGAGTCGTTGAAATAATACATTGCAAACTGTTTTCATAACGTTTTGGTATTGTACAAGGTGTACATGATATTATATTTACAGGTTTTTATATAGCTGAATTATATCAAAGATTCAATAATTATTTACCTAGTGGATGACCATAGCACTAAAAGCTGACATAATATCCTGTCCCACCACCAATAGTACAGATCTTGCCTCTCATAGAATTATATAGAAGCACAGTGTTATCTATCCCAACTGTACTGTCTATACACACACAGGATGATTTTTTCTTTCTACAACCCTTCCTTTGTCTACACCTGTCAAAAGTGGGCACTCCGTTGACATTCAACTACCTTAGGTGCTTGAACTCGGCACCACAATCCAACACAGTCCAGCATTCTGCAACCATAGGGAGTTATTCAAAGAAATTGTCGACCATATCCATTTACAGCTCAGCTTAATATTATGGGCTCACGATGTATA